>LN483562.1:0-177509 GCA_900002565.1 Culicoides sonorensis | reverse complement strand
CTCGTTCCCAATGCCCGTGAATTATTAGAGGGGATAGTGTAATATTTTTTTAGTTCATTTTATTTATTTATTAAAATATGTGTACAAAGAGGTTTTTTATTATTATTATTTTCAATTTTTTTTCATCATCATTTAACAAAAAAAAAAAATTTACCCATCATGTTTTATATCTGTTTTTGATGGTTCATTTAATAAAAAAAATTTTTACTAAAAGAAAATAATGAATCAGAAAAAAAACTAATTTACATCAATTTTTTCCACATTTTTTTGAAAAGGTTGCGTTCGTTAGACATAGAGATTTACATATTTTAACTGTTGGAAGTTACACATACACAACTGATCAACGGTTTATTGCTACACATCACAAAAAGACGGATGAGTGGACGTTGCAAATTAAATGGACACAAAAACGAGATGCTGGGGTAATTTAAATTTTTTACAGTGATACATTGAAATTAGGCTTTGAAGCACATTCGAGCAGAACGATCAAGATTATTGAAGTGCAATCACCTTATGGAGATTTTCTACGAGCTTTTAAGGCGACGCCTTGAAATAAAAACCCTTTTCTTTATGTTGCATCTAAGTCTACATTTTTCACCGTATTTTCGTTAAAATTGTAGTAAAGGCTCTCAAAATATATGAATTTTTAAGCGATTTCAATGATTCCAAGAAAAAGTTGTGAACAAAGAAGCACAAGATTCAAAGGGAAATTTCAATAAGGTGACGCCATAAAATTCGTAGAAAATTTCAACACGGTATTGAAATCATAATTTTCCGAGCAAACTTATCGAACTATCGTTTCACAAAAAAAAAATACTTGGACTGCCTGGTCAAAATTCACATAAAAATTGACAAAGAATTTACATTTAAATCAAAATATTTAATTTTATTTAATTGCCAGGTATATGAATGCCAGATATCAACTCAACCAGCTCGTAGTTATTTTATTTACCTGAGTGTTGTTGGTAAGTTTAATTTATGTGATTTTAAAAATAAACCTCATAAATGGATACGTCGACTATCGGTCGTCTGAAATGACTTCTACCATTACTTTAACTTCAAAAAGGTGATTGATGAAAGTGGTTTTTAACCAAATCTAGGGTTACGTTAATGAGAGGCACAGAAGACATTTATGTCTGAAAATCAAAGTGAGAGAGAGAATGCGTGAAGAAAAAAAATGATAGACTGAGAGAGAGAGAGAGAGTGATATCAGATTTTACTTTAAATCTATTCATATTCATTCACAGTCACCTTCAAATGCGCTCCTCTCTTAATTTCTACAGTAAATTTTTCCCTCAATTTTTAACTTTTCCCACTTGATAATATCATTTCATTACAAAATTGTTTGTACCTAGTTGTAATTTTTTATTTTCATTTTTTTCCAGTTCCTACTGCTAGTATATTAGGTAAGTGTTACAAATTGCAATGAAACTTTATTTTCATTTTAAAAATTATTTCAAATTTGTTCACCATAAATGTATTTTAATTTACTTTTAAACAGGTGGACCAGATATTTATGTGGATAAGGGAAGCATGATAAACTTAACGTGTACAGTAAAATACAGTTCAGAGGTAAAATTATTTGATATTTCAACAAAAAATTAAACATTTTTGACAGAATTCAGTTCAAGTGTTATTTCATTTCTTGTTTATGAGTTCTGTGAAGTGTGAAATTGTTGTCCAAGAAAAGTAATTTATTTTCTTACTTATTTAATGATAACAGCCTCCTGCCTACATCTTTTGGTACCATCATGACGATGTAAGTTTTCAATTGAAATTTTTAAAATCTCGTTTTAATATAATTTTTTCATTTAAATTTACATAGGTCGTAAGCTACGATTCACCCCGTGGTGGTGTTTCAGTAATAACGGAAAAGGCTGAAGTAACTACATCATATCTCCTCATTCAAAATGCCAATGCAGATGATTCTGGGAAATATATCTGTGCACCATCAAATGCCGATGTTGCAACAGTACGAGTGCATGTGTTGAATGGTATGAACAAAAAAATTTCATTTCATTTGTTCTATTTAATTCATATCAATCATTTATAAAAAATAACATAAAATCCGTTGCAATCTGTCAAAGTTCATATTTCATTTTCAATTTATTGTTCATTCCAGGTGAACAATTGGATTATCAAAAAATAAATAGTGGAGTGGTGCGATGGAAATGTAACACAATTACAAAATTGTATTTTATGTTATTTATTTTATTTAATATAGCATCAATTTTCAATTACTTGTATGAATTTCATTCACCATCATGCCATCATCAATCAATTAAAAAAAATTTACATTTTAATGGTAAATCTAACAAAAGGTGATAGGTTTAATGAATTAAAATAAAATACAAAAAACATATACTTGAAAAAAATAATCAAAATGTAAATCAAATTATCAAGAGATTTATTTATTTTTACAATATATTTTAAATGAAATGTAGGAATTTTAAAATAAAAAAAAATTGATTGACTAATTTATGAATAGAAAATGTTAAAATTAATTAAAAATAAGCTGTTTTTACATCAATTAAAAAAAATTCAAAACAAAATACAATAATGAAAAATAGCAATAAATAACATTAACCAATGTTTGAAAAAAAATGATGATGATCCTTTTCATTATTTAAAAGTGTTTATAAAATATTGATTGTAAAATTCAAATTGAAAAAAATGATAAATAATAAAAAAATAATGTACATTGAAAAAAAGGGTTTTTTTTTGTTTTTTTCATATAAATTTCAAGGTAAGTCATGATAAAAAAAATATTCTTTGTGCATTTCACATATAAGACTTGAAAGTGGCAATCTAATTAATTCCCAGTTTAACTTTAACGTCTGTGTCTGGTTTGACTGATGAAGTGTCATAATTGAAGCAAATTAACCCAGATAATGCGGCATACTTTTCGAATTTTTATAAAAAACTTCAATTTTGAATTATAAAATTATTTTCTTTTTGTAAATTTGTATGTTAATTTTATAAAAAAACATTCTTAAGAACCATTTTGGACAGTTTCCGATACTGTTCATTTGTCCAAAGTATAATTTTAAATGAATTTAAGTCAAACTTGCTTGGCCTTCTGGAAGGACTGTAGCCTAATCTATTGTGTTTTTTTTTTGAAATTGAGAAACTGAAATTTTAGAAATGTGCTGATTTATATTTTGTATATTATTCAATTATAAAAATAAAGCGTTTGTGTTCAGTTAAAATATTTGTGTTTATCTCAAGCTAAAGGTGCAATTTTGTTCCTTTTTCTGATATCCTAACGGTTCGAAAGTTACCTAATTTTAAAAAAAATATATTTAGTCAACTGTTATACAAAACTGCGCACGTTTCGAACATAAATTGCGGAAACGGCGCACTTTTCAAACATAAAAATTTTTTAAATATCAACCTCCTCATGTTTATGTTTTTCTGTTCCTGAGCTTCAAAATTTTGACCATTTTAATTTAACATAAACATGAGGAGGTTGATATTTAAAAAAATTTTATGTTCGAAAAGTGCGCAGTTTTGTATAACAATTGACTAAATATTTTTCAAAAATTTGAAAACTGCGCACTTTTTGTATATGAAATTCAAAAACTGCGCACTTTTTTGTATATGAAATTCAAAAACTGCGCACTTTTTTGTATATGAAATTCAAAAACTGCGCACTTTTTTGTATATGAACTTTGAAAAGTGCGCACTTTTTGTATATGAATTTCGAAAACTGCGCACTTTTCGAACATCGAAAGTTTTTTAAAATCAACCTCCTCATGTTTATGATCTCCTGCCCATTGGAAAATTTTGTCGCGATTTTTAATGTCTTTGTCGCGATTTTTAATGTCTCTGAATATATTTCAATATAAAAACAATTTTTAACCATAAAATTTTTTTTTTTTTTTTTTTAAATTTGATGACAAATCAGAAAAAAAATAATGAACAACTCAAAAATTTTTCAGCTTACATATAATTTTTTTTTTTTTTTTTAAATAAAAATAACTAATTAAAAAAAAAAAATTTCACTTAAACTGAAAAATTTTTTAGTTGTTCATTATTTTTTTTCTTATTTGTCATCAAATTCTTTCTTAAAAAATAATATTTTGGTTAAAAATTGTTTTTATATTGAAATATATTCAGAGACATTAAAAATCGCGACAAAGACATTAAAAAATGCGACAAGACAGTAAAAATTACTACGAGACATTAAAAATTACCACGAGACATTAAAAATCGCGACAAAGACATTAAAAAATGCGACAAGACAGTAAAAATTACTACGAGACATTAAAAATTACCACGAGACATTAAAAATCGCGACAAAGACATTAAAAATCGCGACAAAATTTTCCAATGGGTGGTATTTTTGAATTGAAAAATATAATAAATTTTGGTCGAAAATCCGAAGCTCAGGAACAGGAAAACATAAACATGAGGAGGTTAATTTTTAAAATTTTCAATTAAACATCAACCTCCTCATGTTTATGTTTTCCTGTTCCTGAGCTTCAGATTTTCGACCAAAATTTATTATTTTTTTCAATTCAAAAATACCAGGAGATCATAAACATGAGGAGGTTGATTTTAAAAAACTTTCTATGTTCAAAAAGTGCGCAGTTTTTGAATTTCGTATACAAAAAGTGCGAAGTTTTTTAAATTCATATAAAAAAAAGTGCGCAGTTTTCGAAATTCATATACAAAAAGTGCGCAGATTTCGAAGTCAATTTAAGGAAAGTATGATCATTTGAAACTTATATGTTTTAATTAAAACACTCTTTTTCAGTACAATTTTTGTTTTATTTATCCATAATACTTTTTTAAGTAGACATTACAATTTCATACAAAAATAGTTAAGGCCATTACAATTTTCTTTTTGTTTCTTTTTGTGTGAAAAACAATTTTTTTTTCAAAATCACATTTGATTGAAAATTTTCCACCGACAAATCCAATTAATAGCTAATTATAATCTGGTACTTCAAAAACATTTGCATTGGATATAAAAATAAATCAGATTTATTTTCATCTCTCCTATTGCTTTTATTATTGAATAACAATGAATTGAAATCAGATTTCAATTGAAAAAAACTTTAATAATCCTCATAAAAAATAAAAATAATAAAAAAATAAAAAATGTTGACTACAGCAATAAATAAAATGAAAAAAATAGAGAGAAATATCATTAATTTAATCCTGATGAATATAATAATACAAAAAAAAAATCTAACAAAGATAAATCTCTGCATGTTTAACAGTGAAACTAATTAAGAGTAATTTTTTTTTCTAACAAAGGTCATTTGCCACTTAATTCATCACTTAACACAATCACAATCTAGGTTTAATTATTATTATTTTTATCATTAAAATTAGCCTGGATGGTCCAACTCATTTAAATATTTGAATTTAAAATATTTTGAACGGATCTGAGGTCCATCGAGGCATCTATTCCTTTTGAAATTAAATTATCTTAATTATAAAGATTATGAAAAAAAAGAAAATGTGAATTCCTTGAAAATTTTCAATGAGATTGAAACCTAACAATGATAGTGTCTGTTGTGGATCCTCTACAATTCTCTTTTAATTCAACATAAATTACTTATCTGTCAACAACCAGTATAATTTCGTGTGAAATGAAGCAAAAGTCGATGAGTCAAAATATAAATAATAACAAACAAAAAAAGGAAAAAGCAGTCAAAAATGAGCTATCAACGTTCATTTTAACGACATACCTAAAAATTTTGTATGTTTTTTGTTCTAGACGAGAATATGCAGAAAAGCCTTTTTTTTCAAAGAAGCAGAAGCAAACACTGTAAATGTGTATGACAGACACAAAAAGAAGATAAATGAATTTTCCGATTGAAATCATTAATTACGTTTCGTTACAGAATTGTCGTTGAAACACGTCATGCCAGAACAAGTTACACATGCATGCATCGAAAAGTCAAGTTGATTCATGTTTTATTACAATTAGAATTTGCTTGTATTGAAATTCAAAATTTTTAATGTTATTCTAAAATGAAAAAAAAAGAGTGAAAATTTTACAATTTATTTACACAAAATTTTCCTACAATCAATCTTCCAATAAAAATTCATTCATAAAACTTAAATTCAAATAATGATTCTTCTCCTTCCTTTTTTTTTCTTTTTCATTTAAAACGAAAATTAATTGTGTCAATATTTATCATCATCATTCAGATTGACAGCAAAAAACAAATAATCTTGAGTAAAGGTGTCGAATCACGTGTTTAAAATTAGTTGTCTTTATTCTTTGTCACACTTTTCAATATAATGGAGACGCCTGGTTTTTTGTAATGATTCACAACGTAAAAAGACAATGATATTTGAATATAATATAAATAAATCAACGAAAATGAATATAAGTTTAATATTTGAAGATAAATCATTGCTGAATTTCGTTGTTTTTATATACATAGCACATTGTAAAAGTAGAAGTGCAAATAAAACGTCAATTTAATATCGACAAACACCCCGAAACTATCATCACATCTATCAAACATTAATTTTATCAGGAGACGACAGACAAAAAGGATGAATGACTATAATTTATCAACATAACAACATCTTCAAGTTTTTTTTGTGTGTGTGTGGCATGTCGTGTAAATTGTTATGTTCGAAAATTGGCTCAATTTTAATATGTTGTCATTTATTGCTTCTTGGATTTTTTTTATTTCCTTGTTTTATTTTAAGGGAATATTAATTTTTCTTTTTATGATAAAGTTTGATTTGCAATATTTCTATTGATAGTTTTCATATGAGGTGTAATTTTTTCTGATTTTTGATTGTAAAATACAGGAAATGGTCAAGAAAATCGTAAAATGCACCGGAAAAACGATAAATTCAAAGAAAAACGTCAGGAAAATATAAAAAACCGATAATGGGGAATAAAATCGGAAATGGGCCAAAAAAGGGACAAGTATTTTGATTTTTTTGGGGGCTTTAACCGAACTTTCTGATTTCCTTGAAATTTCCTGACAGTTTTCCAGTTTTCTGGTGAATTTTCCAATTTTCCTGATAAATTTCCATAAATGTTTTGTTTTGCATGTTAATTCCTGGGCTTTCAGCCAAAATGAATAAATTTTAATTTAATAAAAAAAGAAATACAAAAAGTTAACTTGAAGGTTTGAAGTAAACTTTTGTTTTTTTGTCCTATTTTTTTTTACATTTACATAAAAATCAAAACAATTAAAATTTTGGCTTTGTTTTTTACAAATCTGAAAGATGTAAAACTTGGCACTTTTTCACAATTCAATAAATAAAAAGTATAAAACTTTTATCGAAAGTTAATCGATTTAAAATTTAATTTAAATAAAAACTTACTTTGCTTCAAGTATTTTTTTTGTTAACTTTTTTATTATATTTTTCTCCTTGTTTTGATAAGTCTAAAAAAAAATTTTCATTGTTTGAAATTAAAAACAAAACCAAATAAATGTTAAAAGTTAATTTTAAAACAATGAAATGAAATATGAGATAATTAAAAATATAATGTAAAATTAATTACATCAACAATAATTTTTACAACCTTATTTTGTGCAACATTAAAAACATGTCAGTGTAAAAAAATCATTGATTGAATGCATTTTAATTAAATGCATCTATAGATGCTGCCTTTCAAACTGCATGAAATTTAATGCAAAAACAATGTTCTCTCTTTTTTATTGTTCAATCACATTCTGACATTACATCACTCATTTATTATTACATGTAACATTAAACTTGATTTTCAATTTTTCCTTATGCATGCAGTAAATGTGGAAAATTTTTTATATGAGGAAATGAATTTCATCATATTCAATATTAATTAATTTTGCAACAGGTGTTGAAAAACATGTTTCATTTGAAAGTTGAGCTGAAAATATATAATTTAATTACAGCACATCATCACACATAGATGTGGTATGATTTCAAAATGATATTGCATTTTTTTACAACGTTTATGTTACTTGATGCACATTTGAAATTAAAATTATTTTTCGTTGGAATATGGTTGGATTCAAGGAATCGATCTCAGAATGTTAAAATGTAGAAAGGTGATCATTTTTAATTGTATGGGGTTAATTTTTTTGTTGTATACGATTCTGGAAGCAATTTTATTTTTGTCCAAAACAAGTGGATCTCATTTGGATCGCGTGGATCCTAAATTGAAAAGACCAAAAAAAAAATTTTTTTTTATTTTTTTCGGTGTTTGAATTTTTTATACCATTTTCAAATTTTTTAATGAAAAAAATCTCAAAAATCAATTTTTATGGTACTCTGGTTCAAATAAATCACTCACTTTGTTCTGCAAAGTTTTTGCTCGTAATATGAGCTACAATGTTTACTTGGATCACTTTTTGGGTTTTCATACGAAAATATTGAGAAATCATCCAAAAACCATTCAATTCAAGTTCAGCATTTTAAAAATGGTAAATGCATGGAAATTCGATGATTTGTATGGGAACTTCAATATTTTGTATGAAAACATCGAAATAATGTATGAAAAAGTTGCTTAATTTTACAAAATATTTAACTTTTCAGAAGGAACCATGCAATTTATGGCTTTTCAATTTTTTAACGCATTTATTTCTTTCCTGCGAATTGAAATATGCGATTTATTAACATTTAAATAGGTGCATGCGTTAAAAAATATCGAATTTGAATTTGTTTTTTATTTTTCTAAGTCTTCAAGTTAAAATGGTGGCGAATGATTTTAAAAATAGGTTCTGTGGTTTCAAAACAGCTGTTAAAACATGCAGATTTTTACATGAACTGAGGTTTTAAATTCAACTTGTAAGTCTCAGTGGCGGATTGGTCATACGGAAAATCTGGCAAATGCCAGAAAGGCCACAGTTGATCGTCTTCTAAAAGTTAAGTTTAGCGTAAATTTTAAGGAAAATCATACAGAATGCCAGGGCTGTTAATAATTTTCAATCTCTGTCTGTGACGATTTGACCACAAAATGCATTATTATATGAGAGGGTGAACTTGGTACGGACGATGCTTACCATCCTTTATGATTCTGACCGTATTATTATTGTTATTTCGTATGAATTTATATAACATTTAAAATAGAAATTTTTAAATAAATGTCAGCCTCATAATCTAATATTTAAATTCTCCAACCAAGAAATGGACAGTGGTCCATAGAAGAGCTCATAAGGTCTCATAGTCTTGAATCCGCTGAAGAAAGACGAGTGATGAAAATCGTCTCACATATTAAACATGTGACCATGAAAAAAAAATCTGGATTTCAAATTTCTGCTTTAATCGTTAAGTGTTACAAAAACCTAAAAAAGTTAAATTTATATTTCTTTTATACTTTTAACTGTATTTAATTTTAATTGTTATTTTATAATCAAATAATATTTTATTTTTCTTTTTTTTTTTAAATAAATACTGGAGGAGTTTTACAAGCCTTTATATTTTTATTTATTTTTTTTGCATAACAATAACATTTAAATATTTTGTATATTTTTACATTTCAAATGAAACGACAACAATTCCATCTTGATTGCATTTTCTCTGTTTTATTTTCATTATTTTTCTTCATTTTAATACTGCTTTGTATTTGTTTTAACTGCTTTTTATAATAACATGAAAATGAATAATAAAAAGAAAATATAATAATAAATATGATATTAAAGAGTATGAAATTACACTGTTACTTTGAAGAAAATTGAATGAGTTGAATGTTACTGTTTTTATAATACAAAAAAAAATTACATTAGAAATAAAGAAAAAGCAAATAATTGTTTATTATTTAATTTTATATTAAAGCAATCCTTTTGTTTTTTTTTGTTTTTGATTTATTTATATTATGTATTTTATTTAATTTTATAATAATTTCATTATTTTGATAGTATTTAAAAATCCGTTGCAATGACAATTTAACCCTTATCCTGTCCTCAGTGAAAAGCTTAGCTTAGTTAGGATTTAAATTTCGAAAAAGTTGGTTACCTTAAAATTTCTGTATGAAATATGCTCAGATGATAGTGTTTTGTGAAGGTTATTTTTGTTTTGTCTTCGTTAAAAAAAAATATAATATTCGGAACATTTGTTGCTCGGATAATCATGTTCATAGAATTAATTTAACTCAATTCTATTTAATCATACTTTGAAAAGTTTTTTAATGAGTTTAATACCTTCAAAAATACATAATAAATTAATGACATAAAAAATTTGACAATAAGCTTACTGTATTATTGTCCAAAGTTTGTATGTCATTATGATATTTTTAGTGCATTTTGTAAGCGATCAATATAAAATTACAAATCAAAGTTTATAGTCCATATTTTGATCAGACTCGGTCAATGAGCTCGCTCCTTATGAAAAATTCTAGAAACACTACTAGCAAACATTTTTCAAGTCCAGTTGAGCTCTTTGACTCTTACATATACATAAGCCATTGTTTGGGTTTGTGGGTGCCAGGTCACAGCAATGTGCATGGTAACGAACAACCTGATATACTTGCTAGAAATGCCATTTGCGCTTTCAATTATTCACCAGAATCGGTTCTGCCGCTTTCTCTGACATGCATGAAGTTTTACAGGAAGGCTAGAGAGGCTAGGCTTTAACGTGAATGGTGGTCCAATCAGGCTCATATTCATAGGTAGACTTCTTTATCAAGAAACCTGATTTCAGTTTATCTAGACAACTGACCAGATTGAGCCGTAGTGAGCTCAGATTTGTATGTTAACTGGTCATTGTACTCTAGACCATCATCTCAGTCACTTTGACTCAAGAATTCCAATGTGCAACTGCTGCTCTGAATTAGAGGAGGCTGCTGCACATCTGCTTTGTGTTTGTCCCAAGTATGCCAAATTGCGTAGTATCATGGAAGTACTTTCCCAGTATTGATTCCATCATAAAAGTGAAGGTGTCTGCCCTTCTTAGCTTTCTGAGAAGGTATTGACACTTCGTGAACTGAACCAGGTCTAGTCGACTTTTTTCTTTAGTTGTTTCTCTTGATTTGGTTCCTTTTTCATCAGATATGACGGTAATGGGTATGCACAATGGACCCGTTTATAGGTCTGAGTGCTGGTCCTCTTCTGAAACCGCCCTAGAAATCTGATCCGATCTGATTCATAAACCATCTAACATAAAGCCTCCAATTAGACAAGGATCATACAATTGCTCACTTTTCTTATCATTCTTTCTCACAGTAAAATATAAGAGATAAAAATTTGTATGATGATAAAATAAAATAAATAAAATTTATAAGTCAAACTTTGGTGAAAGTTACACAGTGGAAAGACCAATAATTGTAACTAAGACAACAATAGAGAAATAGCTTTATTTATTATACAACTTTATTATTTGGTTTATTCTGTTCGTCTGTTTATTTTCCTTCTTTATTTATGTATTTACTTTAAAAAATTAAACTAGATCAAATATTTTCTCGAGAATGTTTTAATTTACTGTACATAACAATAAAATACAAGCATGTAAAAAATGAAAGAGGAAGGATTAGTACATTGAGTATAAAATATGAAAATAACAGCATAATTTTTATTGTACTACATGTTTCATAAAAATTTAAAAATAAAAAAAATAAAAAAGGTTAAATTTATTGTAACAAGTGTAATTCCAGGAATAGGAATTTAAATTCTGGAATACTTTTATATTTCTCACAGAAATCTGTAATAAAAACCATGATTCTAAAACAATCATAAAATTTAATGTGATGCAAAATAATGCAACACACAAAATGACTAAATATACATTAAAATTATAAATATTTATGCAATATGGCAACTTAAATTGCTATACAAATCTTATAATTTCAAATAAAACAAAACAAAAATAAATATGAAATTCATATTGTTGATGAATTATAATAAGAGGAATGACAATTCACATTCATTTATATCATGATGAAAATTATGCTCTAAAATAACTAAATAAATAGATTTCAATATATCTCAGTGTTTGTGTGTGTGTAGGAATAATATTTGCATAAACTTTTAATATAGTTGTTAATTTATATTGCATATTTTAATTATTTTGTTATTATTTATATACAATTTATGAGTCTTCGTCACATTTCGATCATATGTGAAAATTATATGCAACAATGATGGGTTTAAGGTACATTGGGTTTAATGAAACCGGTAATTCATGTTCACCAAAGAAATTGGACTTAGCGAAATGATTTTCAACAGTTTTCTCCATTTAGATTCCCGTTGAACTTTTCATGGTGTATTTTTTGAAGGCTTGTAAGACAAAGAAAAAAAAAATAAATGAAACGTGATCGTGAACGATCATCACGAGCGCATTTCTTTGTATACTCGGCCTTATTGAGTTAGTCCGCCATTTTTGGTTGGTCGGCCATTTTGAAAGTGACACAGACGGACACAAACCACCCCCAATACCGGCATTTTTAAGAAATGTGCTAAAAAGTAACATAAGACCCTTTTTGATAATTTTCTTAATTCACTCAATCTGATTTTTATAAAAAACTTAAGGTTTCTTTGTATTGAAAAGTTGTAGGATTTATATTAAAATTTTTAAAAAATGGGAAACCTGTTGAAATTTTTAAAGGATGAGTTATCGAAATTCAAATATTTGCATCACATGATTGAGTACTCAAGCAAATCGGTATCCAAATAATTTAAATGAACCGTTTGCTTAAAACTTTTTCCGCATTCAATCACTGTTCACGTGACAATATTTGAATAAAAATAAATGAGTTTTATAACTGATATGACTGTGATGTTGATGATGATGATGATCGGAAAAGGTAAACGATTTTGTGTGATTGATTCAATTATTTTTGCTTTCAATCTTTTCATGTTTATTTAAGAAAATAATTGAATAATACATTGTGAATATGGTTAATAAAATGAGAGACAGAGA
Source organism: Culicoides sonorensis (assembly GCA_900002565.1). Classification (NCBI taxonomy): domain Eukaryota; kingdom Metazoa; phylum Arthropoda; class Insecta; order Diptera; family Ceratopogonidae; genus Culicoides; species Culicoides sonorensis. The sequence continues at coordinate 164,684 of LN483562.1, read as the reverse complement.
GAGACTGGTTAAATATTTGAATTTATCATACAAAATTAATAATGTTGATATTTTTAATGGTAATTTACAATAAAATGAGTAAATTGAATTGTATGGATATGACTGGATTTTATGCGGATTAATTTGAAAAATAAGTCAATTTATGGTTTGAAAATTGCCCGAGTATTCCTGGAACTGGTTAAAATGATTTTTTTTCGCTTATTTATTAGGTGAATAAATATTCAAGAGTTTATGGACTAAAAAGTGCTTTTCTTATTATTCTTATTATTATATAATAATAATTATTATTATTTTAATATCACACGTGCGTCTCAACACAAAGGTTGATTGCCTATTTAAAATTAATAACGTCCCTTGGCAACTAAGCTGTTTATTTACATTTACATACATCATTTTAAAAAAAAAACCCATTCCATTTAATCAGGTTCTGGTTATTTGAAAGAAAAATGTATACTAAAATTATAATACTCAAAAAATTATTATTCATTGTAGTAAAAAAAGGATAATTTTCGAGTACAAAAAGTAATTTTATACATTTCGAGAGATTGCCCTTAAACATTATAAAATAATAAAAAAAAAAAAATGGAATATAAAATAAAATACACATAATTTTAACTATCTGTACAATGTTTTTAAAATGTAATTTACTGATATCCATATGAAAGGGCATAAGGAGAAGAGTAGATTGTAGTTAAATTTTAAATGCATACACAACAATATTTTTTATTTTCGTGCAACAATGGAACAAAAAATATTATGATGAAATATAGCAATCAAAAATTGTATGCAGACAAAAACATAAAATATTTTGTGGTTTTACAAAAAAATAACGTTATGTTTAATTCATCAGTTTTTGTATCAAATGTATCTTTTTTATGACGGTCCGATAGCGGTTGTACAGTGTGGTGAGTGTAAATGAAAAGCACAAGATCCATAATTTATATTTTATTTTCATTTCAACAACCCAAAAAATTTACAATTTACCAGACGTCTCCATTTCACATATACATACAAAGTAATATTCTGATTTAATTTATAATTTTTGTCACACATCATTAATTCAGTAATAATAATTTAATAGGCAATGACACCAAACTAGTATCCTTGTTTGTGTGTATGTATGTTATGCATATATATTTACCACTTGTTTTTAATAAAATACGTACACAGTGAATAATTCCGAGTATGACGTAAAATTATTTAAATTATCTGTATTAAATTATCCTTCTAATCGTTCCTTAATTTGTATGATAGTTATTTTAAGCATTAAATGTATAACGATATAGAAATTTAAACAAAAACGTTCTATTTAAATCAACAACAATGATGATGATGATGAAACATTTTGTCTAAATATAGCAGGATTTTCTGATGATGTTGCACTATTTACGTCGTAGACCTACCTGTATCAAAATGGATCCAATTAATAATTCAGTAATTAAGAATAAATACGGAATATTTTATGCAAATTATTATTTTAGTACATGAGTTTTTGTTTCAATATTATCTTTCATAATTGATTGATTTCAATTTGAATTATTATGGTTTTTTTTTTTAAATGGAATTTTTCAGTCATTAATACGATTATTTTCCTTTCAAGAAGTGTTTTAATTGGTTCTTAGCTTAAATATTTGAAAAGAAGATAATTATTTAATTTAGTTATCAATTTAGTAGTGAAAATGATGAATTTCAAAATGATTCAGGTAAAAATAAGGAAGAAAGTAAAAATTTTCTTGCCACGTTTTTTTGACAGCTTTAGATAAAAGTTGTTTATAAATGCTTGCCAACTTTGATTTTGACATTTATTTGACAGCTATCATGTTGGCATTAGTTTGAAAGTTGTGTTTATGACATTAGCCTGATAGTTGTCATGTAAGAGAGTAAGCATATTAAATTTGACAGCTCATTTTGTATAGATACGGATATGCCAAATTCTTGTACGTAATCATGGATTGTTAAACTTTTATCCTGCTACCTTTGTAACTAAGTATGCAGATGATGGTTTGACAATCTCTATTTACGTACAGAATTTTCAAAGTTTCCTTATGTGTATCTATCAAAAAATAGCTGTCAAGTTTTATCTGCTTACCCAGTAAGTGCTTGTCAACTTTGATTATGACAGTTAGGTTAGGTTAGGTTTTACAAGGGCACCGCCGCGGTCTCAAAGAGTCCTATTGTGGTCTTTGACAGTGTTCAGTTTGACATCATTTCGACAGTTGTGTCTTTGACAATAGCCGAATAGTTGTCATGTAAAAGAGTAAAATGAGCTGTGAAATTCAAATTGCTAATTTTGACATACAAAAATTCTTGTACGTAATCTTGAATTGTCAAAACTTTTACCTTTTGACTTAGTAAGCAAAAAAACTGTCTTGCTATGTGCATGAATGGGTTAAAATAGCCAAGGGGTTTTTCCATTAAAATTCATATTTTATAAATTATAATAAAAATATATTTAAATTGTATTATCAATTATTAATGAATGAATGAGAATGGCAATATTTAGAATACTAATGATAAGAATGCAAATTGTGTGTAGAAAAAAATATTCATACAGACGTACCGAACATTTGATTTTTAATAAACATTCAAATTAATGCCAATAAAAGATTTATTTCCGTTATTCTATTATCATCACTCTTACTGAAAACATCAATTTAAATAAAAAACTCAGAAAATTATCAAAATCCATATTTGTTCAAGTTCTGTTTTAAATTTATACTTTAATTGAATAAAAGTGCAGAAAACAGCTTTAAAATGAGCTCTGTTGAAGAATTTAATTTGACAAAAACACAAAAAGTATTGTCAGGCTTTGTTTCAGTGAATAACAATTTGAGATATTACAGAAAAACAAATATAATTGCTCGAAATGACCTTGAACTTATAAAACCTAATATTGTTCGGTTAATTACTGGTGGAGGATCTGGGCATGAGCCCTCGTCACTTGGATATGTCGGAGAAGGTATGACACAAGTTTCACTTTCTTTCATTGTTTAAACTAAAAATAGATTTGATTAACAAATATTATAATCAATGTGATGTAATAATAATTTTAATTTAATTATAAATTCTTATCTATTAATAGGGATGTTAACGGCTTCTGTTTGTGGTGAAATTTTTGCCTCTCCTAGTGTCACAAATATCTTGACAGCAATTTTAACATGTGGAGCAAGACCTGGCGCTTCCATCCTCTTAATTGTTACAAATTATACAGGTGATCGATTGAACTTTGGTCTTGCCCGCGAAATTGCACGCAATAAATATGGTTACAATGTTGAAATGTTGCTCGTTGACGATGACTGTGCCATTGAACATGTACGCAAAAGTGTGGGAAAACGTGGATTGGCTGGGACAATTTTAATTCATAAAATCGCTGGAGCAATGGCAGCTCAAGGCAAGGAATTGCAAGTCATATATGATTTTTGTCATAATATAATTGAAAAACAGAGACTTGCTACTGTTGGGTTTTCATTTAAACAGGATGACCATGAAAAAATTATAGACATTGAAATTGGGAGAGGAATTCATGGAGAACCGGGAATATTAAAAATCGATGCTGCCCCAAATTTTGAGTCAACCGTTGAAATTGTACTTTCCAAGTTTTTGAAAGCGATCCCCAGGGGTGAAACAATCAAAAAACCAGAAATTGTCTTGTTATTCAACAATCTTGGTGGTGCCTCGTTAATTTCAATTTCAGCGTTTGCGAACATTTTCCTTAAACAAGCAAGAATTTACTACGACATTCAACTTATTTTGGAAGGAACTTTTATGACATCCCTCAACGCTGAAGGCATGTCAGTTACAATACTCAAATTGGAGGATGACAAAAAAGAAATACTTGAATATTTAAAATACCCGGTAAAAATAGCTGCCAATGTGCCCTTTAACATAATTCGTGATTTCAATGTCCCTGATGATCATCCAGTTGCACGCTACGATTCCGAATATTTCCTTGAAAAAATAAATTACGATGATCGTTTATATGAGATAAAACATGGTGAAATTGGATTTGAAGCAAGTAAGAAAGCTTTGTTAGGAATTTGTGATATTTTGATTAAATGTGAAAATTCACTCAATTCAATGGATGCTGAATTTGGGGATGGTGATACTGGAACGTTAATTACTGCAGCAGCTAAGGCCATTCTGCAAGCTTTGAATGGAGATAAAATAAATTTGACATATCCGGCGATTATGCTCCATGAAATCAGTGAAATTGTGCAAAAGACAATGGGTGGAAGTTTGGGTGCGATTCTTTCTATATTTTTGCATGGAGCAACTGAAGCTTTTATTTTTGATCAAGATGTCATTACAATAGGACAATTGCAAATATGGTTGTTGGCCTTGAAATTTGGCATGCGAGCTGTCATGAAATATGGAAGGGCTGAAGTAGGTGATCGAACATTTTTGGACGCCTTACAACCTGGAATTGATAAACTGGAAGAAGGGATGAAGGAAAATCCAAGTATAAAAGATATGATTGATGATTTTGCCACTGCATGTGAAGAAGGAGCTGATAAAACCAAAGAAATTTTGCCAAAGTCAGGAAGAGCTGCTTATGGATTTTCTGAAGGAAAAGCATTTAAAGCGGAATTTAATGATCCAGGTAAATATTCAGTAATTTTTTTTTAACTTTCCCTTCTTTAATCAAATTTAACTATTTCCAGGAGCTCAAGTTGTCGCTATCATCACAAGAGCAACATATGAGGGCATCAAATCAGTTTTTAATAAATTTGATATTAATTAAATTGAAAATAAGGTGATTGAATCACATCACATCACAACGAGCTGCCTTTCACAATTTTTGAATGAAGCCTTTTACTTGGATTTGAATTTAAATTCAAACTCTCATATTATTATTATTATATTAAACTTAAACATATTTTCAAATTTTATTTTTTTATCAATTTTTTGTTTTCTTTTACACTGATTTTGAATCTCAATAATATAAATATTTTTTTTATCAAATTTTAGAACAATTATATAATCCCAGAATTTTAATCAAGAATTGGAATAAAAAAAGGCTAACATTTAATCTGCTTTCATTGAAAATTAAATTAATGAGAATCCGGTTTTCTTTTATTTTGTGAATGTTATTTTAATTTATAAATTTATGGTTATATGAAATATTATGTTCTAATTTATAACTTAAATGATTGATAAATTTAAGAGTAGTCCGGTATGAAAATTGTTTATTCGGTAGCAGCCATTGCACGAGCTTGTGCTCGTACTCGTTTCTCATATTCCAAACGGTTTTGACTGAAAAGAAAACAGAAGGAAAAAATTTAATTTTGTTTATAGAAAAATGCACCCTATTGCTCGAGAATACCACGGAATGTAAAATTGGATTTCGATTCAAAAATATTTGATAGGAAAAAAAACTGCATCTAGTGAAATTTTTTAAGTGTTTCCGTGCAACAGGGCAATTTGATGTGATAATTTGCATTTAACTTCAATTGTTATCATACACTATACAGAACGTACATGCATGAACTTGAACGAATTTTTTTTCTATGCAATATGATGAAACTGTACTTACCAGTAAATTGTGTAAGCTTCTGCTTGTGCTGGATCTTTAATATTTGGTTCATTAAGTAAATCCTGAATTCCGAGCAATATTTGTTTGATTGTGATTGCTGGACGCCAGTCTTTTTCCTCATCCAATAACGAAAGACAAACAGTACCCGATGGGTATACATTTGGATGGAACAAAGGTGGCTCAAATTTGCACTTTGGAGGGCTTGTTGGGTAATCATCTTTGAAAATCATACGTAATTTGTAGAGACCACCTTCCCATGGTGTCTAAAAAAATTAATGACCGTGATGAGTAACACAAAGAAATTTCTGGAAAGTAAATTAATTACTTACACCTTTTTTGCCTGGAATAGCACACTCCCATGTCATCAAATTTAGTGTTCCGTCTGTGTTTTTAACTGGTCGAGCAACAAAGCCCTATAAAAATAGATTAATGAAATCCTTTTAATAAGAACAAACTATTTTTAAAATTTTATTAATAGACTTACAAATGGATGGTCTTTGCGCCAAGCTTTGCGTTCTTCTCCTAATCTAGCAACTGCAATTCCACTCATATTTTTTTGTTTTTAATACTCTGATTTAATAGCACAAATTATCGAAATATATTTAAAATTATTATCTTGTTGTAATTTAATGTTTTTAATAAGCTTTATTTTAATTTACGAATTCAATCACCGCATTCATTAAAATCTGGGAAAATATGGCGGATACGAAATGACAGTTTGGGACCAAAATGAAATTGAAATTTAAAGACAGACTGAAAATGAAACAATGCCCCGGTTTTCCTGAATTTTTCTCGGAATTTATTTCAATGTTACATTAAAGTAATATTCATTCAGAAATTTCAACAAAATAATGCAATTTAATACCAAACATTTAACGAAAAATTTCAATTTTAAAATATTTCATTTCCATGTCATCACTTTCAGTATGAACAGACCCATTTCTTCACATAGAATGAAAGTTCTCTTTAACTCTTAAATTAAGCCCATTTCAATTCCATAGAAGAGAATTTCATATTGAGGTTTATTTTCTATAAAAACTCATACGAAAACTTTAAACTTTTGTATGTAAGAATTTCATGTGTCAAATGTCATATGTCTCTCACATCAAACCGATCTCGTCAGGCGTATTTAATTTCATGTGTCTGGGAAAACATTTCAGACAATAACATTGACTGTATTAATTTGCTATGAACTGCATTTTTTGCGACAGTTAATAATAAATTTTATCAAATTTCTGATGTAGAGAGCGCGATTAAAATTTTATAAATTTGATTTAAAGACAAAAATCTTGTAAAATATGTTAAATCACTAATTGTACAGCCAAAAATTGTTGTAAATATAGAAACACGATGAAACGATCAATCAAAACAAAGGAAAGTCTTACCAAATTAATTACACAAGATGAGGCGTCTGACGATGACTCACTACTGATAACACAAAATACTGAAGAAGTTGAAAGTGATAACGAACCCATTGATACTTCTGCAGAAGATATTGTGTTTTCGCGAAGCAATCAACCTCGACCAAAGTCAATTTATGAAAGTCTCGATTATGATGTCTGTGAAAATGTTTTATGGGAACGGGAACGAAGAGCTAAAGTGTCCAAATTGTCTGTTAAGAAAGATGTGTCACGATGGTTCATCTTTCTCCTGATTGGGGTCTTAACTGCTCTAGTTGCGTCCACAATTGATATTGTTATTGAAGAAGTGTCACTTGTTAAATATGGATTTTTGAAAAAATTAGTTGATAAATACAAGAATGGAAATGTGGGAATTCCATATTTATACTGGGTGTTGACAAATGTGGGATTCGTTTTTATTGGAGCTGTGATGGTAACTTATTTAGAGCCAGTTGGTATGAAATTATAATTTTTTTTTCATCTCACAATCATTACTAACAATTTTCACTTAAACAGCGGCTGGAAGTGGAATTCCTCAAGTCAAATGTTACTTGAATGGAATCAAAGTTCCTAGAATTGTTCGAATCAAAACTTTGGCTGTTAAAGCTATTGGTGTTGCAACATCTGTGATTGGAGGGTTAGCTGGCGGCAAGGAAGGTCCAATGATTCATAGTGGAGCTGTGATTGCCGCAGGAATTTCACAAGGCAAATCGACTACATTTAGTAAAGATTTCAAGGTATTGAGAGGTTTTCGGGATGATCACGAAAAACGAGATTTTGTTGTTGGAGGGGCTGCCGCTGGCGTTGCAGCTGCTTTTGGTGAGTGAATGTCAATTCATGCTTAAATAAATGAAAAAAATTAATTGGAAATTATTTCAGGTGCACCAATTGGTGGAATTCTATTCAGTTTGGAAGAAGCAGCAAGTTTCTGGAATCAACATTTGATTTGGAGATGTTTCTTTGCCTCAGTAATCAGTTCATTTACATTGAATTTGGTCCTTTCTGCATACCACGGGTTAAAAAGTTTCACATACCCAGGTTTATTCAATTTAGGTCAATTTGAGCCACTTCCATTCCAATATTATGAACTACCGATTTTCATTGCAATGGGTATTTTCGGTGGTATTATAGGTGCCTTTTGGAATTGCATGAACACAAAAATCAATATATTTCGTAATCGTTTCATCAAATGGAAGTTTGCGAGAGTAATCGAGGCAATGTTAATCGCTGCGTTATCAGCAACGTGTGGTTGTGCAATGATGTATGCATTGAATGATTGTCGCCCGCTTGGAAATGATCCAACCACAACCCCAGTACAATTGAATTGTGAAGATAACGAATACAATGCAGCAGCTGCACTATGGTTTCAAACTCCCGAGCAAACTGTTAAAGCACTTTTTCACGATCCACCGGGAAGTCATCAAATTATAACGTTATTAGTGTTTGTCCTGATTTATTTTGTCTTGTCTTGTATCACATTTGGTCTCAATGTTTCATTAGGAATTTTCATTCCAACCCTTCTGGTAGGTGCAGCATGGGGACGTCTCTTTGCAATGTTCCTCAGTGCTGCATTTCCAACTGTAACATTCCTTAATCCGGGAAAATATGCTCTAATTGGATCTGCTGCACAACTTGGAGGTGTTCTAAGAATGACACTCAGTTTAACAGTCATTCTCATTGAAACAACAGGCAATATTGCATTTGCCTTGCCAATTATTGCTACAATTACAGCAGCAAAGTATGTGGGTGATATCTTCAATGAAGGTATTTATGATACTCAAATCCAGGTATCAAAAGTACCGATGCTATCCTGGGAAGTCTCACCCAGATATAAGGGACTCAAAGCTGAACATATTATGAGTCAACCAGTGGTCTGCTTCAAAATGAAGGAAAAACTGAGTTACATTTTAAAGATCTTACAGGAAACTACACATAACGGTAAATAAATTCACTTAAAGGAAAAATTTCTTTACATTTAATTGATTTTTTTTTCTTTTCAAGGATTTCCGATTGTAGATGCCATTGAAACCGATAATGATCGTGGTTCCGGTCGTTTACGTGGCCTTATCTTACGTTCACAACTCATATTGATTATTAAACGAAGTTATTACGAAGAAACGAAAGCATTTTGGAAGGATAACGTCTCAATTGAGGTCTTTCGAAATGAGTATCCTCGATATCCTGAATTAAAAGACATCAACATTCACGAGGACAAAGCACTTCACAATTATCACATCAATATGAAAATGTTTATGAATCCATCGCCTTACAGTGTGCATGAACGAACGTCTGTGCCACGCGTATTCCAAATATTTAGAGCACTTGGTTTACGTCATCTAATCGTTGTAAATAATGATAATCACGTTAAAGGAATCATCACACGCAAGGATTTGATCGATCATTAACAAAATTATGAATTTTATGTTAAAATGACGATTTCATGTTTTAAATTTTATAATTCGAATAGTTATTTTTTTAATATTAGAACCAAAAACCTTATTAATAAAAGGAAACCAATTTCAAATAAATCAAAAGATGGTTTTTTTATTCAAATTTCAACCGTCAATCGTCATTATTTTATTTATTTACAAAAAAACATGAAAAACAATATTTTAATATTAAACTGGTTTATAGAAGTTAATTATAATTTAAAAGAGAGATCTTAGAATGTCTAATCAAATTTTGATGATTTTTCTTCTGGATTTCCTGCAATGTGAATGATTCTTACTTGGGAAGTTTCCTCATCATCATCTGTATCCGGTAACGCTTCATCTGCTTCACTTACATGACTGTTCTGATTTTCTCGAGTCTCTTCATCTGCTTCAGCCTTCTCATTTTCGGCATTTTCCTTTTCTTGTAACATTTCAGTGAGAACACTTACTAAGTCACGTGTTTCTTCGAGGAGTTGCTTGGACTCATTAAGTTCGGATTCTAAACGACTACATTTATCATGTAAATATTCGTTTTCTTCCAATGTCTCTTCAAGGGCAACACGACGCTTCTCAGCTAAAACTTCCCAATAAGCATCACTGACAGTGGTTTCAGATGTCAAATCCTCTTCTGTGATTAGACTTGATGCGGGAAGTGTTTGACTTGAAGTTGATGCAACAGCAACCGGAGCTACTTTTTTGTGTTTCAAGTCGTCATCTTTGGTTGTTACAAGGGGTTTGATGAGAGATTCTTTGGCAATGTAGGCAGGCAGACGACCTACCAAATTTTCTTTGTTTGTTGCTGTAGTTTGGATGGTTTTCAATGTTTTGCGAGAATTTTTAATGTTTTCCTAGAAATATAAATTGAAATTATTGATGTTGCAATTAAATGTCTAATAAAAACTAACCTGTTGCTCTTGAGAACTCTCAACTTGAATGAATATTTTGTTTGGAATTGAACTCATTTTCATGAAATTAATATGGAACTAATAATAAATTTAATGTTTATTTTAATATTAAATATTTAACTGCTCTTAAATTATATTTGGATCAAATTTTGTTTTAACAATTGTTGTTTGTAATCAAAATGCCGCTCTTAATTGATATCCCAGTCAGCACATGAATTTCAAAACAACTCCGTTTAGATTTGTTTTCCTTAAACCACAGAAAATCACTCAAAATCTTTAAATTACACAGTTCTAATACAGAAACTTTTATTTTACTTTCAAAATCTGAGTTAATATTTCAGAAACTCTTGCAAATTAAGAGGTTAAAATGAAATAAACCGTCATGTCAAATTAGTTCAGAAATAAAATTTCAATTTATGCTTACTGGACTTTTTGACAGCTGTCAAATTAATTTATCCATTCAATTTCAAGAAATAAACAATCAAATTAAAAAAATAGTCTGTGTATGGCTTTGTTAAGGTGTGATATTAAAAATAAATTATTAGCTAATACGACTTAAAGCCCAATTTAAAAGGTGTACAATAATTTTTTTATGAAAAATAAAAAATTGGGCTGAATTTGTTGCTACGTAATTGTTAAAAAAAAATTAATCAAGAATTTATTTTTAAAAAATGTCCTAATCTAAGTGTTATAAAGTTGTAATTTAAATTAGTATTATTATTTTTAAAATAAAAAAAAATTGTTTATAATAAAAAAAAATTTATATTTATAATTTGATAATCAATATTAAAGAATAAAAATAAAATACACAAGCAAAATGTCCTTCACCTTTTCAACCGCAAAGATGCGGGTCGCGACAAAATACTTCACATCATTTCTAGCCTATTTTTTAATAATAAGTTGCATAAATATAGTAATAGCTGAAATTGAACCAATGCCTGCAGAGAGTGATGTCGATTTCCATGATGTGAGTATCATAAGGTCATTTTTACAAAAAAAAAATATTTTATTTTTGGTTCATAGGAGAATTTCGTCTCCGCATATACAATGTGTGATGATATTGCTGACGTCAAGATTAAATTTACTTTTATTTGAATTTTATGTTAAATGAACTCGGCACTTTACTTATCGATTTTATATCAATCTCACGTAATTTTTGATTAGATAAATCATTTTCGGTAGTAAGATTTCATTCATTAATCAGTGAGATTTTTTTTTTTAAATTAATCACACTTAACATTGATACACTGATTTTTTTTGGTGATAAGATCTGAAATTTTTGGATCTTCTTTTAGAAACCACTATCAATTTATATTTCTTATCTTAACCGCCGTCATTTAACCTAAATTAAGTTAAATTACAGTTTTTGATGTAAAACTTTGTTCTAAAAAATGTTTGTTTTACTTTTCACAGATAAAAAGTGATGATGCGGAAGGGACAAGTCAAGCCAAATCATCAATTGTTAAAGATGTTACCTTTATGCATGCTTTTATCGCTAGTTTTTCCGTTATTATTGTCTCAGAGTTAGGAGATAAAACTTTTTTTATTGCTGCAATAATGGCCATGAAACATCCCAGGATCACAGTATTTAGTGGTGCTATATTTGCCTTAGGTGTAATGACAGTTTTGTCTGGTAATATGAAAAATATTTGATTAATGGGATTTTTTATGAAAAATAACGATCTCCAATTTCAGCCCTTTTTGGTACATTAGCTCAACTGATTCCTAGAGTGTATACTTACTACATATCAACAGCATTATTTGCTTTTTTTGGCCTTAAAATGCTTAAAGAGGGTTACTACATGAAAGATAGTGATGCTCAAGAGGAACTTGAAGAAGTGCAATCTGATCTTAAAAAACGTGAAGATAAGGTAAAATAAAATCAAAATTCAATAAAAATAGCTTAGAATTTGATAAGTCGGAAGCTTAACAGGGAATATCACTGCATAACATTGTCACCAGCATCAATTAACTTTGCATCACTTTACGCTGAAATTTATCTCAAATTAATTTTTTTTATTTCAATGTAGTTAAAATAAGCTTGTTCAGTTTATGTGTGTTTCAATGTAAGACTTAAGATAAGCAAAGTCTTGAAAAAAGAAAAGGTTATCTTAAATTTACTTAATTTCTTTCGTTAAACAACTGAAATAGAACAAATATTTGCCTAACAGAGTCAGGTTCATTATTCATTGAAACATTCCATTATTTCGTCATTTTCGTTACACACAAATATTTAATTTTTGTGTTTTCATCAAAATTTTAACAGCAAATTATAGGAATTTATTTAATTTAAGCGCATACCCATTCAAGCTTCAGTAGTTTTTGTTATTTATTTTCTATGGCAATGGTATCTAACTCAGTTTAAAAAAAAATGTTGTTGAATATCAATGTAACTTAATCATGATTAGCATTTTAACGCACTTTAAACACAAAGATTTTTTGTTATGGATTAATGGCTAATTTTAGATGAATTCTGTGAAGACCACAATTCAAGCACAATGTGGCTTGTAATTCTCTTCACTTTCAATTAAAAGCGCATTTCACGTAAGATTTGAAAAAAAATCGAGTCCGTCTTTCTGAACTTCTGTCTGGCAGGACTGTCTGGAGTATACCGAGGGAAGTGCAAGGCATTTCCTCTAACTTTTAATTCAAGGTCGTTCATAATTTCAGTCTGGTGTTTCTCTGCCTGTCTGTCTTTTTGTGTTTTCAATTTTCGATTTTTTTTTGTGAAAATTACCGAATCAAAATCATCTTAAGACTGAAAAATTCGAACAATCCATGTACGTCATTGCAACATTTTCTTAAAAATGAAAATGCGCTTATGTGTATCATGCACGATCACTTCCTACATTTTATTTAAATTTTAAATATTTAAATTGATCGTTAATTTAACATTTTATTAATAATTATGACAATACACATTTTTTTTTTGTAACATTTTGATTGTGAATTGGCCTTCAATGTTTTTTAACTCACTGTGACGTGTTTTCACTGCTTTTAAATTAATCAACTATAATTTAAATTGTATTGTTATTTCTTCAAATTTCTGTTTGTTTTTGTATTTTTCCAAAAAATAAAAATGAAAAAAAAAAGATTTACGAAAATGAGTCAAGTCAAGATAATTCGATGAAAGAAACCATAATAATTGATAATGATGAAGGTGGTCAAAAGCCAAAAAGTCCCTCAAATGGCAGTTTAAAGAGCGTTAACTCATTAAATGGTGGACGATCGATTAGTAATGGATCTCTTCCAATGGCACATCGTCAAACAAAACGACAATCTGTTATTAGCAATACCAATAAGAAAAGTGATGACATTGAATTGCAAAATATTGATGCTAGTGGCAATACAAGTAGTGCGAGTAAAACTGAAAGTCAAAGGGTTAGAAATTTGTATTTAAAGTATTTTTTTGATATAGATTTGAAGTAAAAATTGAATAGAAAAATAGTTTAGGCTAAGAAACATATTGCATGCTTTGATTAACAGGACTAAAAATGTGGGTTTTTGTTTGAATATTAACAAAAAAAAATACATATATGCTATTAATAACATGAGCCTCTAACTATATTTCTACTTAAATTTAACATTTTATGTGTTTATTTTCCTTATGCCTAATCTAAAAGGATTTGAATTAATTTTTTTTCCTTGTAACAATTTAGCTTGAAATGGATGTCCGAACTGAATTATTACCAAGCAATGACGCAGAATCTGGGGGTGTTACACGGACAAAGCCTTCAGCCACCACAGTTATGGTTCGAGTTTTTATGCAAGCAGCAACAATGACTTTCTTAGCCGAATGGGGAGATAGATCACAATTAGCAACAATAATTTTGAGTGCCAGAGAAGTAAATTTAACTTTAAATGCAATTGTGACAAAATATCAATCAAATTCAAATAATTTTAATTTAAAATTTAGAATGTGTATGGTGTGATAATTGGAGGCGTAATTGGGCATGCAATTTGTACTGGAATAGCTGTAGTTGGTGGACGAATGATTGCTCAGAGAATTTCAGTGCGGACAGTGACATTGATAGGAGGTGTCGTTTTCCTGCTCTTTGCTGTTAGCTCGTTATTCTTCGATCCAGAGGAAAGTCCGCCTGATAATTTGTAAAATGGGAGATTAGAATACAAAATTGTTAAAAAGAAGACATTGAAAAAAATGAAATAAAAATGATTTTTAAATTATTATTATCTTTGCATTTTGTACCTTGTCTAAAAATGACATCATAATTCAAGAGATTGGGGTGAATGACGTTGAAATACCATTAATTGATAATATACAATTAAAACTAATAAAATATTGAATTCTAGTTCTATTTTTTTATTGTTATTAAATTAAATCAATATTTTTAGCACATAATGTCAATACTTCAATTGATTATTAAAGCAGATACACTTCTCTCATTTTGGTATTTTTTTTCTTAATCTTTCTCTCTAAGATTATTTAATTTTAATATTTGACTTTGATTATACAGAATTTTTAATAACAAGCAACAATATTAATATAATTGTAAATAAATATGATTTGCTTTTTTTTTGCTCATAACTTTGTAACATTTAAAAGATGTCATATTGGTCCAATTGGCATAAAATTGTGTAATTATGTTGATTCATTGACAGATTCTTTCTTTTTCTTAAATTTAATATTAAATTTGAAGCTTGAAAAGTACCCTCATACACCATACGGATGGTCATTCACACGAAAAATGTTTGATAATTCATCCAGTAACGTCTCATAACGAAACGCAACACGAATATCTGGCACATTTGTTCTGGTGATGTCATTTCCGGCAACACCTTCACGTGTGTAATTGGGACCAAGCCAATGTTGTTTCATCTGATAAAAGAAATTATTATTTTATATCAAATGAAATTATGATAAATTTAAAATTAATTTTTACTTTATGAGGAAAGCCACTCATTGTCACACTATTGCGAGCTAACTCTGACATATCACATGAACTGAGTTTCCATACTTGAGCGGCGATGGAATATTCTTCCATTAATGGTTCCTAAATGTAAATAAATATGAGTTTATCTTACGAAAATGAAAATTAACATTGTCTTACCTTAGTAAAATGAAATTGTAACGGATCATCTGTACTCAATGAGACACACAAGCCCCTGGCCAAATATTCGGGTAATGGATTACGATGATAATTTAAAAATAGGGAATTATTCGAAAGTGGTGACATTGCAATGCCAATTTGAGCTAAATAATATAAATATTGTAAGACGGGTACTTTTCTCAAGAGTAGACCATGTGAAATATTTTCGGCCATTAAAAAGCCACAAACAAGATGTTGTACGGGTCCAGCTTCACCACAATGTGGTCTCAATACAAATGTGTTCATGCCACGTTCCCTTTGATTTTGAATTGAAATTAATTTTTAATTAAAATTTCTTGTAATTTTAAATTTAAATTTAAACATACTTTCTAAAATGATTGAGAACTGTCATATTTGCATACATGTAATAAATATAATACGCATATGGTGGATTATCTTCATCAGTCCACATTTCAGGGGTATTTACTTCATTGTCAATTAATGGATTTTCTGGCTTAGATTCATCATCCACGGAATCGAAACCAATAACGTACTAAAATGAAAATAAAATTTTAAATTAAATTTGTATATTTTATTTAATTGCAGAGTTAATGTACTTACTTGTAAAAATTTATGGAGATTAGGATTGGATGAGGGATTGCTGGTCACTTCGAATAATGGTAAAAATATGTTGTCCAAAATTTGTTGGAATGACGTCATCAACTTGTTTAATTTGAAAATATCACTAAATATTGAGAAAAAAATAATATTACTGTAAGATATGATGCGAATTTTAAAAGAAAATGTGAAAAAAAACGAGAGACAGTCCAATGCCCCTTTTTTTGACACGCCTCGCTCCCCGTTCATCTGCCTTTTTGTTAGGTAAGGACAGAAAATTTATTTTGGCATTGTGGCGGTCTTATGACAAAATATTATGATTATGTGCAGTTAAGCCGTCTAATGAATGTAATGAACGTCATGAGCGTAATATGTGTAAATTTTACGCTCAATATACGCTCTCAGGCGCCCTTGATTGTAGCATAGAAATCGATAGAAAAGGATATTGATGGAGTGAAATAAAAGCTTTAAGTTTAGTTCTCACTCTTTTGAAGAATATTTGGAATGCATTTCAAATTCTTCCTTACAAGTGAATTTTATGTTTTGCTTTAAAAAAACTCAGTAAAACTCAAAATTTTCAACACGTGAAAGTAAGAAGTCTTTGAAACTCACTCTTTATAATCAAAAAAGTGTCTGGATTGACATCGACATTTTGAAGAAGTGTCTCTGTTTTTATAAACTTTGCCAATAACTGTACGTCGATGCACACTAATTTGAATTGGGATATTAGAGGAAAAAAAGGAAAATGGAAAGGTTTCAAAAATTTTTCACTTCATACTTACTACAATCGTGGAATCTGAATCAACCAACGAACGTTATCCGAATACACATCATTTGAAATTGCCCAATCAGCTAATTTACTCCACTCATCTGGCGATTTACCGTAAATTGATAACCGTAATTCCGCATTCTGATACTTAGATTCCTCCAAATCACTTGCAACTTCCTTAATGATCTCCGCAAAATACTTTCCATTCAAATAATTGTCCGTCTTTAAAAAGACTTCACGTAATCTCGATTCACCAATTGGATTGTATTTTGCATTAAATTTATCAAACCGATGAAATGTATTCCGATCGGCATGGACATCCAACATATCAACCGTCAAATCATACGGTGTCAAATTCATGCTCTGAAACACTTGTGCCAAGGTCATTTCCTGTCCTTTTGACACAGTCACCACTTCATCAGAATATGTCTTCAATGTTTTCTTGATGAATCGCAATAAATGTTTCTGATTCATGCAAGAGGCCGCATGAATATGCGTGTCAACTTTACGAATATTGTAAAAGTCACGATGTGGTATGGCTTTTTGTGATGCAAGTTCGCGAAGTTCATTCAATAAAACATGTAATTGAAATTTGGAATACAAATAACTGAGACGACGATAACAGAATGATTTTAATGGTCCATCAGCTATCATCGCACACATATTTTGCATGTCTTGGATAAATTGATGCAAATTGGTGTAAGGGTAATTTAACTGATTTTTACACTCTTTATCGGTAAACACGTGGAAAACACCCTTATTTGGTTTGAACGTGTAGTTGACATCTGGTGGAAATACAATTTTCCATGGATTTGCCTTGTTTGATGGATAATGCACGGGATGTTCTGTAAATTTATAAAATTTGAAAATTTATCTGAATTGACGATTTTTGTAAAGTTAAACAAAGAAAAAAAACATATTAAAAAAAATTTGACAAAAAACAAAAGGATCGATATTAATTTCAACTATTTTCGTACTTTTATGTGTAAGAGAAGTATTGAAATGGTAAATTTTGTTGGTGAATGTGGAAAGAAGAAAAGGAAAATATTTTATTAAAATATAAGTTACTGTTACTTAATCGTGACAAACATACGTGCAAATCAAAGTGTAAGCTTTAATTTTACTTTTTACTTTTACATTTATTATTAATTTATTAAAATCTATCAAAGGAAATGAATCAATGAATGATCGATATGCAAAATACACAATTTGCATACATACACACAGGCACACACTTGGAACGTTGGACATCACATGAGTATTCAAATCAAATTTACTGGTAAAAAGCAGGCAATTTCTGGAAATGAACGTGATTTTTTCAATATCATTAAATTTTCTTCAAATGCAAAACGAATTCTACTCATAAAATGAATGAAAGACACTACAAAAGCAAGAAATGAAATTAAAAGTATGCCTGATTTTCTCCAGCTTTTGATTAAAAGCAATTAACCCCAACATTAAATGAAAACTAAATAAAAAATACATTAAATTAGCATTGTCATGTAAAAATCAGATCATTACGTAATGGTCCTTAATGGGTTCTCTCAGAGAATTTTCACCCATGTGAAGATTGCACAGCTGCAAGTCTTTTTCAAAATATAGTTTTGAACCATTACAAATGTAATGGATATTTAAGAGCCTAAAAATCATCTTACAGCTGATCTCTAGCCTTAATTTTTCAGTTTTTCTACGTCGCTACATCGCAAACCATTTTTGTTGGTCTATTCCATGCATGATTTGTAAAATTTTTTCAATTTTACAAAACAAACGTGACAAAAATTGTCACGGTGCAATCTTCACACTAGTCAAACTTGTACGTGTTCATGGTCGGTCTGTGAAGTTGTGCGGCACACTTCAAATCAAGGCCATATTCATGAAATTAAGCATTTTCTGAATAAAAAAGAAATTTTTTGCCCCCAAAAAAATAAATTAAAGAAACGTCTTTACATGACAATGCTGCTTAGTAATACAAAAGCTTAGAATCAAACGGTATCAATTTTATTCTGTTAAAATTTGTTTGTAGTTAATTTCTTTTTTGAGATTAATATTAAATCACTCAACAAATGTGATTAAAATACGACTTGAAAGTGCTTTTTTTTATTATTAGTTTTACTTTAATTAATACTTTTACTTTTGATTTGTTAGAGACACTCGCCAATATTACCTTTCTGTTCATGCTGTTGTCTTTTCACTCCACCAACTAGCACATTTAAATCAGAAGATTTGTGTTTTATTTAATTTTTTTTAATTTAAAATCAATTGTGATTGGTTCAAATATAGATTTTTTTTTGTTTTAAATACGAAAGGTGCCAACATTTTGTTTGGATAATAAAATGATGTAAGAAAGAAATTTTTTTAATGGTTAAAAGTTCATATTTTAATGGAAAATCTAAGATACCCACTTTTTTTTATTCAAATAAAAAAAAATAACTAATCATTTTAATGGGAATTAGATAAAAATATTTAAATGAAACGTATTTACAATAATGTGAGTTATCTCTAATTTTAATGGTGATAAAATGGGGGTTTCTTACCTTCTGTTGATGTCAAATCACCATGTTCAAAGTCATTTACATTGTATCCACTTTCGTGGACAGTCTTCAAAAATCTCGCTGTTGTCTGTGGGAAGCTTTGACATGATTCTTCCATGTATTTTTCGCGTAATTTTAATGCTTCTTGTATTAATTTTGATGCTTTTTCCAAATCCTCTAACGGAACTCCACTTGTGTCCTCACCTGAGATTGAAACTCGCTGAAAATGTGGCACAAAATCATGTTCGTCAAATGCATCTTGTTCATCTGGATGAATTTCGGCTGCCACAGAATGACGATCTTCCATGGCTCTGTAAAAAATTATATTTTATTAAAAAAAATTCATTGAAAAAAATGTTGGTAAATGACAAAAACCGTGAATTAAACTGAAGAAGTGACATCAAGAAAGTAATTTGATGGACACAAAATTCAAGCAATAGAGGTAAAATGGAAATAAAGTTAAATGCTTGGTGATATTAATGAAACAACTAAGAATGGAATGGAATGAAATGACTTGATAACATCTTCAATACTAATTAAAGCTAAAACTACACAAATTTTTGTTTGTGTGAGTTGTACGGGAAACTATCGTGAGACACGTAAGTTGTTTAGTTTTGGAGTCCACTTATACAATTATGCAGCTTATCCTTTACAATGAATAATATTATTTCAAAAAAAATTACAATGTCACTCTCAAAGATACCACAAATTTTAATTGAACATTTTCGTCTTATCCTGATATTGAATCAAAAATTAAATAATTTCATCCAATTATGTCTTCATGTGATGTGAAGCAAAAACCTGTGAAATGAATAGCTGAATTTCGATTAAATGTGTGAAAAACTTCCTTTTTTTGCAATGTCAATTCAAATGTAAACCTTATTAAGTAATCGCTCAAATTCGTTAAGAGTATTAAAGAACATTTCATTAATAAAATGAGTGAAAAAAAAAACAGACAACCTTGAAACAAAACTATTTCGATGTACAAACAGTAATAAATTGAATCAACAAAATCGAATCGATCACATTCCTTTCTTTTTCTCCAAACAAATAACGAGAATAATTATTTTTGGCATATACCCTTGTACTTGAAATTTTATAGTAGTAATATAAAAAAGTACGAACACGCGACAAAAATTAAAGTTAATTAAATTAAAGAAGAAAATAAACACCCGTCATTTTCTTTCCATCAATGTGTCAATTAATGGAAATAAATTTTTTTGTAAGACCCAGAAATTTTTCAAGAATTCTGATTCATTTTGTAAAATAATGTGCGAATAGATTCATAAATTATTACGTCAATTTAATTATTTTCATATTAATTATTAAATCATTAATTTGCCGTGTCAACAGTTGTCAAATTGAATTTCACTTTAAAAATTTTAAGTTCTCTTTTAAAAAAAAAATAATTATGAGATAAATTACATTGAATATGTCGATTAATTTTCTTGTTGAAATGGATTCACAGTGGGTTAAAATGAGAGACATGGAAATTGAATCAATGAAAAACAATCAAATAAGTTGAAAATCATGTTTTCTTGAATGATTATTGTTCAACTGCATTTTTCACAAAACAGCCCCTTTTCCGTATATGGTATGACCTATTTTATGTTGATTTTCTATTGACTTGAAAAAAAATGCGTGTATTTGAGAACCTTGTACTGTCCGTCCGTTTGTGTGCTTTATAGATTAAATTTTTTGTAAAATAATGGAGACGACTGGTTTTTTGTTATACTTTTTTTTTAAATTTTGGCTTCATGCCGTTTGCTTAATGATTCAAATGATTTTTTTATTAGTAAATAATAAGCGATTATGAAGTGAGATGATTATGATTGTGACAAGAAAAACACAAATCGTGTATAATAATTACAAAAATATTTATGTGTAACACAACACTAAAAGGGAGTAGGAGAAGAAAATTCAACTAATGATAAAAATACAATGTTCAGAAGTATGGAAACTACTCATATATCTATTGCTATGTAAAAGAAAACACAACTAACAGTGTTTTATTTCTCAAATCATAAAATTTGCATGTAAAATAAATCATTGGAAAACAATATTCAAAGAAATTCGTTTTTGCAAATTTACATACTTTTTGGCAACTACAGACTTAAAATAATGTTTTTGTGCTGCTGTAGCAGTTGTTGCCTTAGCTGATTGTGTTTCTGAGGATTCCATTTGATTTGAAAAAGTGCTTTTATTATTACCAGTTGTGACTATTGGAGATGATTCCTCCGTTTCTACAATTTCTGATGGTGGATTTGTCGTTGGACTAACAGTTTTTGAATATCTGATTTTGTTTTTTATCAATTGAACGTTTTATGAAATGAATTGAATTGATGAGAAATTATGTTTTTTTATTCAGAGATTTAATTAAATTTAAATTTTAGTCACAAAATTTCATTTTCATTAAATTATTTACTGGAAATGAAAAATTTTCTTTTCTTTTGTGTTTTGTTAACTGACAGAACCTTGACCGCGAACACATTTTAATGAGATTTAATTTCCAATATAATAATACTCACTTGGCTGTAAGTTGACGTTGCAAAATCAATTTTTTCTCAATTTGCTCAATGGGAAATTGAGGGACTTCGTAAGGTGCAGAAATCTCATTTGGTAAATCATGTTCACCATGATGTTCGGGCGAAAGTTGCATTTGGCCTGCACCAGTTACCGACATTGCAGGTGATTCACTATCTGTAAAATTTAATAAAAATGTGTCCGTTTAATTTAAATTTCTTTAATTTTTTTTATTGGATTTTTTGGTTTTAGCTAATATTTTAATAATTTTTTCACCTTTTTGGGTGTTATTTTCATACAAATCATTCACATTTTCATTCATATTCAAATCACTACTACTTTTTCTTCGTCTTATCTCATCGATTAATTTTTGGTCTTGCAGTGCAATCATAATCGGTCGCGAATCTTGTCTATTAAAGTTCATACTAATCACAAATGTTTTTTTATTTAAAATATTTTTAATTGATACTAATCTTTTTCTCCCGATCGATCCGAAAAGACTAAATTATGAAAGTAAAAATATTGACAAGAGAGTGTATGTTTGAATACAAAACATAACAATTTTAGAAAGAGTCACAGTGGTACAAAATTACACTGTTTAACAAATAATTTTTTTTACACGCCAAATGAAAATCCCTATAGGAAGCTTTCTAGATGTATAAAAAAATGAGGTTGCCATTTACGGTTGTCCAGATCTAGCTCCAAAAAAAATTTAAGATCGATTTGCAGCTTTAGAGCAATTTTCGATAGAGTTTCATAACCGGGTCTTTATTTTTATGGGTCTGCAGCAAAACAATGTGTTCAAAACACCAAATATTTGGAAAGGTAAGAACATTTTCTTTAAAAATGTTGGATTGGCAGTTTTTTTTAGACCCATTTCTAACCCTACTGGGGGTGTTCAAAGTGAAAAAATATAGACTTTTTTTTAAAATTTTCTGACCTTTCCAAAATCGATCTAAAATGTTTTTGTGGCTAAATCGGGACAAACGGTAAATGGCGAGCTCATTTTTAATACATATAGAAAGACCCCCTATAAGGATTTTCATTTCGCGTGCAAAGAATTTTATTTTTAAATAGTGTTATTCAAAAAAAAAATTAGCACTTAGAAATAAGGTGTTTTCGTTGCAATAATTGATACCGAAATGACTCGATCTCAAGAAACAACGTGTATATTTGGAAATTTTTATTATATAAAATTTTTTTTTTGAACTTTTATTGTTTATTTGCTTTCAAGTTAATTTATTTAATTATTGATAAGATATGTAGAATTCTGTTTGATGTGTGTGGTATGTTTACTTGTGATACAATGCGTTCTTCTTCAAAACCAAGAAATTTAGCAACAAGTGAAGTTTGAAGTCTTGAAGTTGATACGACTCAACCTAAATGTTAAAATATCGCATGTTAATTTTTAATGTTTGCAATTTCAATTCTTTCTCTTTTTGACTCCAATTCATTCTTAAAACAAAGCATGGATGGATCATGCTGAGAAGCATCACAATCAGCAATTGGAACTCGAAATAAGTCTTCAATGGTGTGAAAAATTCCGGGCCAAAATTAATTCCTGGCAGGCTCATCATCATTACTCAATTCGATCTTTTTGTATTTCGCACTTCTATCAGGAGCAAAAGTTTTCTTAACCATTTACAATACCTTTTAATTTTTTCAGCACATTAAATTCAAAAAATGTCTAAATTTAAAAATATTTCTTTACTTCCTATAATTGAATATAAAAATCGACGACTGCTCAATGAAAGGCATCTATTGTGAAATCAACAACATTTTGTAGCACTGTCTCTTACTGTATTTTTATTATTATTATTATTTTCATCTACACATTCATACAAATAGTTCATTCAATTATTTAAATCTTATTAAAATTATACTACGATTGTCACTCTTAAACGTACCGTTCAACACAATATATATGCATAAATCAATACCGATCAAAAATATTGATCAATAATTCAGTATTTTATTTTCTGTTGTTTTTTTTCTTCATTATTTAAACAGAAAAGGGCATCATATGGGTTATCAGTGGTATAATGACGATTTTATTTATAACCACTGTAATCTGTTTATTTATGATAGATTTATTTATACAAAACAAAATGTCATCTAAAAACAAAATTGGAGATGCAACAATGTCGTGTGACTCACCTTCTTCTTTATGATGATTGAAATAATTTGTAACGATTATATTTGGACTTTGTGGAAAACCTTCAACATCGATTGAGTCAGATCGATCATTTCGAAGGATGAGGCCACGTGATCCCATTTTTAACTGATTTTACTTTTTAAAGTTTTCAAAAAAAAATTTGTTTCTACAAAATCACAATAAAAAAAATGAATTTCATATCTTATTTTGTTTCAAACAGCTGATTGGACAATAGAAACACGGTTTACTATGAAAACGTTTTTTTTTTTGTATTTTGACCATGACAATTAAAAGGGCACTAACCGTTCAATATTTACAGTTCAACTTGATACTATTTTTTTTCTATTTATTTAAAAGTTATTTATATCAAATGGTAACACAAAAAAAGTATTTTTAACATGTGATAAAAACATGAAATTTAAATATCACAACATTTTATTTTCGAATAATTGTGACGTAACAATCAAATATTTTTACGATTAAGTGTGTCTGAGACAACAATTTGTTGCGATGTCACATTTAAATGAGTCTGAAATGGCGAATTATGTTAAAAAATATCATTGGTTTTGATGCCGGTATTCAGAAGAGTCTATGGACCAGGAAAGCTTCTTTTAAAAGTCTACCTCAGTTTTGTTTGTTCAAACTGATTTTTGATTCTCACTGAAATGTTTTCCTAGTTTCAGACTTAATTTTAATTTTTTGGACATTAACCCAGATAAGGCGGCATACTTTTCGACTTTTTATAAAAAACTTCAATTTTGAAATATAAAATTATTTTCTTCTTGTAAATTTTTATGTTAATTTCATAAAAAACATTCTTAAGAACCCTTTTGGACAGTTTCCGATACTGTTCATTTGTCCAAAGTATGATTTTAAACGAATTTAAGTCAAACTTGCTTGGCCTTCTGGAAGGACTGTAGCCTAATCTGGGTTAAAAGCATTGTTTTTCTACAATTTTATTCCATTTTATCTGTAAACAGGTGAAATGTGATGAGTCAAGTAAAATAAAAAACACCAACAATGATATGCAAAAATTTAATAAAAATTTGCATGAATGAATCAACTGATAATCAACCGGCACATTTATTTTTAAAAATACACAATGTATGTGTGTCTCTGCTTATTTATATAGTTTTAATTATACATAAGCAAACAAAAATTTAAAGTTCAATATCGATTCAATTCAAAAGAGCGCTTTGTTGGATGTATGCCATTATTTTATTCATTAAAAATTTAAGAAAATTTATAGTTTTTCGTGAACTGTAAAATTTTTCGACGTAATTAAAATGGTGACTAAAAACAAATTTATTACATAGTTTGAATAAATTTTCTGTCAAATTGAAATTAAAAAGACTCAGCCCTTTATTTCTCGAAATTTGAACATTTATGCAATTTAAATGATTTTCTTTTTGTATGACAGCGTGTTTGAAACAAAATTTAATTGAATTCTTCGTATTTTTTACTTTTTTGTCACAATAATTTGATTTTTTTCTGCTGTGAATTCTGTTCTTTTCCGTTTAAAATCCGATTCAACTTTAACAATTTTTTATTATTGACAATTTTATGTCATACTGTATCGCTAATAAACACTCATATGATAAATATTTTTGATAAAGTTTGATTAGCATTAAGTTATTATATTTCTTTTAAATAAAAATTATCTTATTCTTTGCAATGAGACTGTATCGCACTATGATAATGACTTGACTGAAAATTTTAAATAAAATAACACACATTTACAACCCGCGAGCTCATGCATCGATATAATACACCGAAAAAAAATATATAAATAAAAATACGTTCTTGTTTATTTTGTTCATTGCATACACTCTACTTCCAATTTCCGAATTTTGATTTTTTAAATATTGAAACCACAAACCAGCGCGATTGCATGCAGTTGTCAATCAATTAAAACACAATCGATATTAAATTTATGGCCAAGATAAACAATGGCTATGAAAATAATTCAATAATTTTATATCGATGTTGCGGTTTTTTGATGATAATACTTCACAATTTTCAGTTTTAGGTATTAACACACTATTTTGGTTTTAAATGTGGTTGTTATTCAACAGACACAAAGTTTATTTTGATTCTAAAAATATATCAAGACAAAATAATTAAAAGAATGAATGTGACTATAAGATAATTAAGCTATAAATGTAAAATTGAATGTAAAGGGTAATGATAAATCATTTCAAGTAAGCGGATTTTCAATTACGAGGTCAATGAACATGTAATTTTTACTTTTTACTATGAAACGATTTACGATGAAACGATCAATAATCGAATAAACAAATTTCTTTATTTTAAGTATTGTACAATATTTGAAATTGTACTAAAAAGTTTGGAAAGTGCTTATTAAAAGAGTAAATCATAAAAGGCTTACGTGTGCTCTAACTTTAATATAAAATGTCAATAGAAAAATCAAAGTAGAATCGTTAAAAATGCGTTAAACCATTATGTTACTTTTTTCTATAAATAACTATGTGTCTCAGTTATTTTTGTTTCTAGAATGAGTATAAATAAAAAACTAGAGTAAAATTGTTTCTCAAAATGGCATATCTAGATAAAAATTAAATTTAAATGCTCTTTTAAGACCATATTGTAATTTTTTTTGTAAAAATTTACAAATATTGTAAAAATTTAAATTTTCATACAAAGACTGTGAAGATCAACCCATTAACCGCCTGTCTTAGAAATATTGAGTTTAGAGCAAAACTTTCTTCTAGGATTTGTTCTTTGCGTAAAATAGAATACTTTTTATTAGATGACACTTTTGAGTTTCATACAAAACTCGACTCAAAACTCAACTTTAAGCATCATATCAAGGTGACGATAGCCAAAGCCTCTCGCATACTATGTTTTTTCAAACGTTTTGGTCGCGAATTCATCGATCTCTTTGTAATCAAAAGCCTATACACATCTTGGGTAAGACCCATTCTTGAATATGGGAACCCTAGTCTGGATGCCCGCCTTTAAAATTGACATTGATCGAATTGAGTCAATTCAAAAACAATTTCTATTGTTCTGCCTTAGAAACAATGGCTGGAAAGAGATGTTCTATTTACCTCCTTATAAGCATCAACTCAACCTGATCCACATGCTTACTTTACGAGATCGTCTAAAATCGCTTGTTGCACTTCACAAAGAAGAACATCAACTCTGAATATATAACATCCGAATTCGAAAAAAGGATCATCATCATTTCCTCCGAGTGAAACTAGTCTTCAGTCAGACTTGCTCGAAAAATCAACCAGCTGCGGTTAATGGGTCAAATAAGCGTTATCAACGATATTTGTCGAATGAAAGCCCTAAATACAATTTTAAAAAAAAAAATGATCAAAATTAACCTGTTTAGCGATATGATCTGCCCTTAAAATCCCGGATAGTGTCCTAAAATTTTGTGGCCAGGGTTGCCAGACGCGTCCCTGATTGTAAGGAAAAAACTTTATCGGTTTCATAAAAAAATTAAAGTAAATGAAAAATTTTGACAAAACCCAATTCAGAAAGGTTTCACATTATTTTCATTGTTTTGTTCTTTCTTTGTTCCGTCAGGGCCCCAAGGGATAATGAAATCCGCCTTTTAGATATTGTTTTTCAACCGTGAAACACTTCGCAAGAAAGGGTTAAAGAACTGATTCACTTCATTTAAGAATTTCATTGTTTTAAGCTCCACACTAATTTCACATAATTAAAACCATTGTTAATCCTACAATTTTTCAAAATAAACTTGATTTAATTGTAAATTTTATGCCAATCTCGATTTAAAAGAAACATGAATATTTTAAATTCCTTTAAACAACGAAATCTTGTTAATTTATTAAACAATATTACATCGAATATTTATTTTATGTAATAATAAAATTTTTGTGGTTTCATAGTAATTTCAATGTTAAAGTAAATGAATTTTTTATATAACAACAGTTCCTATGTTTGTTAATTTCATCATCATTTTAAAATTAAAATTCTGTAATGGATTTTTTTTATCAATTATGATTTAGATTCAAATTTTATGAATCCAAAATGCTGCATAAAACTGAATTCTTTAAAATACCAATCCTCAATTTATTACAAAAATCAAATTTGAATTTTAAAAATTTTGCTGATTCATAATATTCTATAAATAGAATTAATTTTAATTTTAAAGTATAGAATGTGATATTTTCCAGTAAAATCTGGAACATTGATTGTATGCCAATGCAGTCACATAATTAGTTTTATGTTAAAAATATTTCAATGTAAAGAAGAATTTTTAAATGGAAAAAACCAAGAAATTACCTGCTTTAATATCCATATGACCATCGGCTTCACCTTCTTCATGTGTATCATAAGCATAATTATGATCAAATGTAAATTTAGCCGAAGCTCCACCATATCCGTCATGTAGATCCATGATCTTAATTAAAATATTAAATGGAATAGAAAATTTATTTTATTCCACTTCCTTTTCCCGAAGTTTTTTGGTAATTTTTACTTTAAATTTACGACCTACTCCAAGTTAATACGCAATTTTATATAATAAATGTCGTGTTATTTTAACACAAAACTTTTCCTTTCTACACACACACACACTCCAGGTATGAATATTATTGATTTCTCTTTACACTTATTATTATAATTTTGCAAAGTGTTTAATTTAACAAAAAAAGTTTTTGTTGTTGTAAGACCTTAACCTGAGAAGTTATTTCAAATGCACTTCACTGTTAATCACTTTGAAATTTTGTGGTTTACATGAAAATTTGATTTAAATTTAAAACTTAATTCAATTTTTTTTGTAATTTATTATTCTGATTATTTTATTTTACATTAATTTTTATAATTTCCATGCAACTTGGTTTCATTTGAAATGCAATAATGGAAAAAAATCTTTGATAAAGACTCAAAAACACATATTTGTTTATCAAACGTACACAATGAACTGAAGTGGTTGAAATATAATTATAAATTAATTTCTCAAATATTTCCTTCTAATTTTTTGTTGTTGTTGTTGTTGTGTTTCAAAAAGTGAGTAATGAAACTTCTATTTACTGATTGTGTATCACATATGAAATTAAACACGTATGCTGTTTCATTCAAAGAGAATGTTCTTGATTGTGTGAGTTTGTTGTTTGTTTTTATTTAATTGCAAATGATTATTTTACTTTATATTGGAGATGGATTTTATCAAGATTTTCATCTAAATTATTGATTTCAAATTTTTGTGTATTTAGCTGTACGACAAAGTAGAATTTACTTTAATATGCAACCTTAGCAAACGAATTCTTATCTTTGGAAGGAATTGAAATTACTCTCTAAATTCTCTTTGTGTTATTATTTTAATATGAGTTTATGCGTTTGTGTGTGTGTGTGTGCATGTGTGTATGTAAACAGCTGATGTGTGTTATTAAACGATATGTGAGAGAAATACAGTTAGAATGTGAGATCATGCGCTCTTTCAACCTCTTCTGCATCTACAGAGAAACGATAACAATACGGCTTAAATTTATGAATGAATAATTTTACTATAAACTTGAATTATTGAGTATTTTCGTACCCTGAAATTAAACAGCAGTGATTGGAAGTTAAAAAAAATGTATTTTATTTAAAATTTATATGTGTTTATATTTAAACATGAATCTCCTCACACTCTTATTGAGGGTGATCCCCATTTCAGCTTCATGTTTATTTAAGTGATTTCTGTATTGCCATCTATCTGCATACCCTTCCCGGCAAATTTCACATACAAATGGACGGTCTTGTGTATGTGCTTTGATGAAATGTTCCCGTTTTTCAACTCTCGTCTTAAATGATTGTCCACACTCACATAAATGCGGGCGTTCCCCCGTATGAATCATTTCATGCTTCAATTTTTGCTTTTCATCCACAAATCGGCGTCCACAATAAGCACAAGGAATTTTTAGCGAATCATCCAAATGTATTTTTTGATGATTTTCTAGGTAGTGTGACTTCGTTGTAACAAAGTCACATGTTTGACAATGGAATTTCCGCTTCATTTCGGTTGGAGTGTGCATTGCATAGATGTGATTTTTTAAATACGTGTCGGTTTTAAAGGTGACAGGACATTCCGGGCACGCAAAGGGTCTCACATCTGAGTGAACAAGAGATTTATGTTTATTCATATCATTTTCCTGGACAAATCGCTTGGAACACACTTCACAAATATAATTGGCTTGATTAAGATGCTTTGCCATTATATGGATTTTGATGCGTTCCTTATTCACAAATCGCTTATCACAGTGATGACAACAAAATGGCTTTGGATTTGAGTGACGTAAAATGTGTTCTTCCAAATCGGACTTTGATCGAAGTTGTTTTCCACACAATTCACATTGCAATAAAATACCGAGATGTTCTGTTTTAATGTGATCCTTGACTGTATACCACGTTGAATAACATTTACCACAATGCTTACAAGTTGGTTTACCAATTCGTGGCATATCTGGATTGCAATAACGGCCGTGTGTTGAAAGGGCCATGCTGTTTTTGAAACTGACATTGCATGAAATGCATCTCAATTTATCATTTTTCATTAAATTTCCATTTTTCAAGTTATTTTCAATTCCATGCTCTTCAAGTAAATGTTCGCTTAATTCAAAATCACCCTGAAATCGTCTTGCGGGTGTACAAATTTTGCATGTTCGACGAAGTGTTAAATCAAGATTGTGCTTTTCACGCATGTGACTTAACAAGACGTATTTATTTGTGAAAGTTGCTTCACACATGTGACATGGATGTCGCAAATTTTTATGTTTGTGTGCTATGTGTTCCTCGAGTTTGCTGGGCGAAATGAAAGCACGCTCACAGATTTTGCATTGATGCCGAGGATGAATTGCGTGAACTGTTTGCTTATGGATGTTAAATGAATAATATGTTTGAAAGGTCTTATCACAGTCATTACATGTCGTATTCAATCTATCGGATGAGCAATATCGTTTGTGAGTGCTGAGCGAAAGTTTGTTTTTAAAGGATTTGTGGCATAGAGAACACGAAAATTCACTTTTAATTGCATTGGAATCACTTTGAGTCTTTTTCAATTTAATATTCTTTCTCCTTTTCAAATTAATTTCATCTGGTTTCTGTGATTTTATTCGTTTGATTGAAATTTCAGTACAATTTTGACTGTCATCAGAGAATGTATGTGAGTTATCTATAGCAAAAGGTTCGATTTTAGTGTCATCCCCTTCCTCGAATTTAATGTGTCCTTTATTTTCTTCAATTTCATGTTCATTTAAATTTGTGTCAGTCTTTTTCGGCATATACAAGCGTATGACAAGGCTGTAATGACATTGAGGGCATTGAATTTCCTCATTTTGTTGATTTGACTCGTATTTTACGATTTCAAGGTCCTCTTGATTCTTAATTTCATTATTCATATCTTTAATTGAATGAAATTTCTCTACAAATCCATTTTTGTCAACTTCCAGAATTATTGATATTTCTGCACTATTCATTTTGATTCAAAAATTGTACTTAAAACTTATTTTCTGTAATTTTTAATGTCACTCAATCAAAATTATTTATTTACTACAAATTTGTTTACAAACAAAATCAGCTGATATTCAGTTCAATACAAAACAAAAAAAAACAGTTACAAAATGCACCACATAATTTTACACTTGGTACCATGATAACGTGATTTCAAATTATTTGATTAATAAAAAACCGTTAAAAATTGTGTCACATGAATTTTAACGATTCATTTTATTTGCCACATTTTTCAAGCATTTCAGTGAAATCATCACGGATTGTAATTTTGATTCTTTTGAAGGAACAGGAACCACATCTTGAATGAATGTGAGACGAGAATTTGTTGTTCTACTCCAACTTCTTACTTTACCAACCAATAGTTCGGGAGTGGGTGGTCTGCATATTTCTATTGGCTCGTGGATTTCCAATTGATTGTAAATTGGGATCTAATAAAATTAGGATTATAATAAAAATTTTGAAATGTAAAACACAATCTGGTAAATTTTACGTAATTCAAAGGGTTATTCGATGAAAAACTGAAATTCCTTCGCAGTTTTGTGTGTACTGGTACAGTGAAATTTCGGTTAAGTATTTCATCTGGCAATGGTTCTCCGTAACCGTAGTTTTTGGGTTCAGATTGAGTGAATTCCATTTCTTTACTTTCATTAAGAAAATGTTCATTTTTTTGTTTGTCTTCAATATTGTTCATTTTTTTAATTAAATATAACATCTGAATCCAAGGAAATTTCAAAATCAACTGAATTTTGCTAAAGAAAATTGTTTGCAAAGGTTTCTATTTACTTTTATTACTATGTTAAACATGTCGTATTATTTTTTTTATTCCTTGTAATATCTTGGTACAACTTTGATATAAATAATAAAATAAAAATAAAGTTAACAATGATAACAATAAATAATAAACTTACAAATTGCGTGTTTTTCATAGTGGCATAGACAATGAATGGAAAAAAAAATCAAAAGGAATATGACAAATATTTGCCATACATATTAAAATGTCTTATACTTGCATACGATGAACAATGAAAAACTTTTATAATATTCAGAAATTCAATAAAATATGGAAAATAATGAATCCCGTCACGAATTATGTTATCATTTAAAATTTCAGAATTTTTGTCTGGAAATTTATATTATCTGTAATCGGAAATGAAACGCTAGATGTAGATAAAGCTTGTGCGTTGTATTAATTTTTAATCCATTAATCCTATAATGAGATTAAAAAAAATATTAAAAAAAAAAATTAAATGTAAAATACGGTTAAAAATTTTCTCAGCCTTCATTAAACAGACGAGTGTCATTTTTAATTTTTTTTTAATAAGCTTTATCTCAGCACACGATTTTTTTTCACATTTATTATCAAGTTTCTAGATGTATCTCCGGAAATTTTTTTTTTAATAACAAGCAGCAACTCCACGAGACAAAATTCAATCAATGTTCATTTAATCAGATATGATCATTTTATGATATTTCAACAATCATTTTTCATTAATTACCAGTATAAAGATTAAAATCGACATTGATTTACATGTGTTAATGGACTGATTTGGTTTTTATCACATCATATCAATATATATTTGATAAGAATTATTCCAAATTTTTGCCTATTTAAACGGAGTTGAGTATTGTGTAACTTTAGTGTAGTTTCATCATCAAAATGGTCAAAATTTTATTGTTTTCTGCTTTAATTGCACTTGCAAGTGCCCAAATTCCAAGTACTGAAGTGTGCCCAGAATATCCAGTGCAACAAGACTTTTCAGCTGCCGATTATTTGGGCATTTGGTTTGAAAATGCAAAATATCCATTTATTTTTGAAGCTCTCGGAAAATGCACAACAGCTGAATATACCTTGAGACCTGATGGAAATGTTGGTGTATTTAACAGACAAATCAATCGATTGTAAGATGTTTTGTAAAATTATTTTAAAATTAAAGTAAACATTTTCAAATAATTTCAGAACTGGCTCATTGGTAACAATTGAAGGATATGCCGTACCTGATCCAAACGAACCAGCTAAATTAGGTGTCATTTTCCCAGGACAACCAGGAAACCGTGTAGCTCCATATTGGGTTCTTGAAACAGATTATTTGAATTACAGTGTTGTATGGGCATGTGAAAACGTTGAAGAAGGTTCTCTTCGTTTTGTTTATATTTTGACTCGTGAACGTCAACCATCCGAGGAAATTTATCAAACTGCTTTGTCTGCTTTGGAACGAAATGAAATTCCAACGAGTTTCTTACGTAAAACCAACCAAGTCAATTGTCCAGATATCTAAGACTGATGATGATTTGTAATTTATTTTAGAAAAAAATAAAGAACAAGCAACTCAAAAAATATTTTTTTTTGTCTTATTTAACATCCGTTCACAGGAATATCAACTTTAAATGTTGAGTCTAAAATATTCAATTGAGAGCTTTTTGCAATTGAAAATTATATGCATACATCGAAATTATATAACGACACCAATAATATTTATAGTGTAATTTACAAAAAAAGCCTCAATTTTCAAAAAAATCCTCGTGCGGTCATTATCAATTATTCGCAATAAAATTCTTGGCTTCCGTTCAAGAGAACTTTTTAAAAGAATTCTACCCAATTTTTGTACCTTACACATTTTTTATTAAGTCGTAATACAAAAATTCGTTCATATATAAAAAAAAAATTATTTTTCATTCAAAATTTAATCTTTATTTCACATAATTAAGGACAACTATCTTGGATTGTTTTTCTCAAAGGTTCAGCATTAATATCATTGCGTCTAATAACATTCATGGCTTCATTGACAACAAATTCAGTTGGGATACGATCTCTGGTGATGATGTAGAGGGTTTGACGTGAACTTGTCTCATTCAAGTTAGTACATCCCCAAACAACGCTATAACTCTCATAATCAGTACCCAAAACCCAATAAGGAGCTACACGGCCGCTTGGTTGACTTGGGAAAACAAGGCCTAATTTTGCTGGTTCTTGTGGGTCTGGAGTGGCATAACCTTCAATTGTGATTGTTGATCCAGTACTAATAATATAAAAGTTACATTGTTAAAATGTACATTGTAAAAAAATCCAAGTACTCACATTCTATTGATTTGCTTATTTTTCACTCCAAGATTTCCATCAGATCTCAAGGTATATTCAGCTGTTCCACATTTTCCTCCAATTTCAAATGTTGTTGGATACTTTGCATAGTCATACCAAAATCCAAGATAGTCATTAATGGAAAAACTTTGTTGCACTAATTTGTTATCGCAAATTTCGTTGACGGTCACTTGGGCACTTGCAACTGCAATAAGTGCGGAAATTAACAAAATTTTAACCATGTTCACAAATTTTAAGGAGTCTTGAATACTGTAAAAGCAAAACTAGTTTATTTTTTTCATGATCTCGACTTAAATAGACACTCAAAATTGAAAAACTCTTATCTTTTACAAGTTATCGATAGCAATTTGTCTAGATAGATGTTAAAACATATCTGATTGTAGTAAATTGATATTAAATTAATTTGATTTTGACACACAAAAAATTGAATTAATTGAAGTGATTAGATAATAACATGAATGGACAGGATGTGTTTTGTGTTAAATTGATGAAATTACGTTGTCTTTTCAAAACTGTTGTGGGGAAACATCTTGAATTTTGTTTTATTATCATATTTTTCAATCATCAGTCATTCACAGGTCGAAAGAACTAGAATGATATTGACTTAACTTGAATTGGCGAAAAATTAACGAAACTTTTATGGAAATATCAACGTTCAGATTTTTTAAATTTAAACGGAAGCTTTTAAAGTCTGAACTCTGCCCACGTGTCGGGCTTATCGTGCAAGCTCGTTATCATCATACATAAGAAAATTATTAGAATAAAAAAGACGAGAAGTCATGTAATTTTTGCTTTTCGTACAAAATTTCTATACGTATTGCCGTGATATTATACGACACCTTCAACTGGTTTTCCCGTAAAATTTTTATATGAAACTCAAATTTTCATCGAAAAGTGATCACTATTACACTAAGAACAAATCCTAGAAGAAAGTTTTGCTCTAAACTCAATATTTCTAGGAGAGGCAGTTAATGGGTTAATTAAAGATTTTTAAAGAAAACAGAGAAAAATTCATTTAAACTCCAATTAATTTTAATTTCAAGATTTTATTTTCATTTATTCAGGACATTTATTTTGAGTAATTTTAGTCAAAGAAGTAGTGTCAATATTATTTTGTTGAATAACATCAATAGCCTTATTCACAACTACATCAGATGGAAGTCGATCTCTTGTTATGATGTTAAGTGTTTGACGTGAACTTGTCTCATTGATGTTTGTACATCCCCAAACCACACTGTATGTCAAATAATCCGTTCCAAGGACCCAGTATGGAGCTACTTGGCCTTCGGGTTTATTTGGATAGACAAGACCTAATTTTGCTGGTTCTGCAGGATCAGGCGTGGCATAACCTTCAGTTGTAATTGTTGTACCAGTACTAAAATGATTTGAAAATGTTAACATGGAACGTAATTCAAAAAAAATTTACACTCACAGTCTATTAATTTCCTTGTTGCGAACACCGAGATTTCCATCGGGTCTTGGGGTGTATTCAACTGTTCCACATTTTCCTGCAAATTCAAAAAGTGAAGGAAACTTTGCATAGTCAAACCACAATCCAAGGTAATCTGACATTGAAAACTCTTGTTGGACTGGTTTCTCTTCACAGAGTTCATTGACAGTCGTTTGAGCACTTGCAATTGCAATCAATGCTGAAATTAACAAAATTTTGACCATGATGATGAGCAGCAAATGAGTCTGAAGAAATGTAAAATGGAAACTATTCTATTTTATTTGTGATCTTAACTTAAATAGACACCAAAAATTGCAAAATTTGTTATCATGTTGTGATAAAAATCAGTCTCAAGTGATGTTAAAATATTACACAATTGATATCAAGCTATGATAGAATCAGATTGCCTTTTCTCATTTTGAATTGTCATTTCAACCGTGTTAAAAGAAGTTTCATTTTTTAATTTTAATTTTCAAGTGCATTTTGTAAGAAAAATACTCTTTTATAGACGGTTTGTCTGCTGTTACTTTGAAATTACGATCCATAAAACTGGTACAACTTATAGGGGTCAGGTACTAAAATTGGACACGTGGTTTGAAAAAGTCGAAAAACCGTTAAATTTTAAAAATTTCGATTTTTCATCGAAATGTGCTTTTCTAAACCATTTAACTCAATTAAAATGACTAAGATATCCAAAGTACAGAAAAAAATAATTATAATGTTACCAGATATGTTGCATAACAATATTTGTTTGATTGACTTACCTTAAAGTGATTCATTTTTCCTTTTATGATAAGAAATTTATCATGTCTGATGAACATGCGATGTTTTTATTATTATTTTTTTTTGTTATCTGGGTTCAAGGTTATTCCATGGAAAAATTGGGACAATAATAAAATAACTAGATCATTCTCATTTGGATGTTCGATATTTTTTTTCATATCAGCTACTGAAAATCATTTGTTATTATGATATAACAAGATAACCCATGTTTTTTTTTAAATGAGTCAGATTCCTTATCAGTTATGTTTAATTGTTAAATGTTATAAAGCCATTTTTGTTATACAAAAAAAAAACCGCACGTGACCCCTTACAATCAGTGCTAGAAGTGTTTATCGATAAATAATTGCTTGTTTTTTTTCAAAACAAAAATTATTTGGGTATAAAAGCAATAAAATTTTTAAAAAATTGTTAGTATAAAAAGTATTTTAATCAAAGAATAACACTAGAAATAACAAATAAACAAAATTGGTAAGTAATTTCATTAATACTCAGCGTTTTATTGATACGGCTCAATTAAGATTGATTATGTGAGAAGTTTGTAGAATTTTTTTAAAGGAATAAAATACTGAAAATCCTTTGCTATATAAGCTATATAATTATCTAAATTTTTGAGGAAATCCTGCGTCACATTTGAATTTCAAAATTTAAGTTCCTATTAAATTTCCGGTTATTCGCATAAAATTAAATAAAATTCAGCTTGACAAAGTAGGTAATTCATTCGTACAATATTCTGGACTAGTATTTTTTTAAATTTGGTTCAATTAAAATTTCACACTGGATTGAACATGAATATAATACTAATATCACATTTTTTTCACATTTACCTCATTTCAGTTCATACCACCGTTTAAAAATGATACAAATTTTTGCCATCATCGCCCTTGCTTGTCTTGCTAATGCACAAGTTCCAATGACAGAGTCATGTCCTCAAGTCACTGTTCAACAAGAATTTTCTGTGGCTGATTATTTGGGCAAATGGTATGAAAATCAAGCATATCCAGCAATCTTTGAGTTGACAGGCAAATGTATCAGTGCTGAATATACATTACGTGAGGATGGAAAAGTTGGAGTTTTAAACAGACAAATCAATAGACTGTAAGTATATTAATTGTTATCTTGATTGAATTAAAAAACATTACGTTTTTAATAGAACTGGATCTGAATCAACAGTAGAAGGTTATGCCACCTCAGATCCAAATGAACCAGCAAAATTGACCGTAGTTTTCCCAAGAATGCCAAAGAAGAAGGCAGATTCAGAGGATAATTCAAATTATTGGGTTTTAAGTACAGATTATAAAAGTTATTCTGTTGTCTGGTCATGTTCTAATCTAACTGAAGGAGGAAGTGTAAGATTTTTGTGGATCTTAACCAGAGAACGTGTAGTGTCAGAGGAGGTTGTCCAAACTGCTTATGATGTTCTTGATAAATTTGGAATTTCCAAATCATACTTGAGAAAGACAATTCAAACCGGATGTGATTAGAATTCATTTCCATTTTGGTCAATTTAATGAAAAAAAAATGTTTGCAAATGAATAAAAATTGTAGATTTTGAATGGAGCACTAAAAGAACAAAAACCTTGAAAAAAAAATTATTTTTTGTTTATGTTAAGAGAAATTTTCCACATAATTTTCATTCTCTAGTAAAAGTAAACATATTTTAAATTCTTGATACCAAAATTTTCCATTATACGCACAGTTCAACAAAAAATTTCTTAACGGTCCATGCAAGCATGATTGTACGCATTTTTTGCCGTTAAATGAATTTAACTACCAAAAAAAGATGAATCCAAATTTTAGCCTTTAATTGAGCAACTTCATCAAAATATTGTTTGAAAAATCTTCTGATACATTTATTTTTAAAATTCTGTTTAAAGTCAAATAACAAAAAAAATATGATTGCATACCGTCAGGAATTTAAAAATGGTACACTTGTGTAAATATTTGCCAAACATCGACAAAAAAACATCAAGGCCAAGATGTTAAACTGTAACATTGAATGAGATAATTTTTTGTTCCTAAAAATTTTGTTTGGTTAGGCGATTCAAACTTATTTTCAAGTGTAATGTGGATGGATTACTATTTAAAAATGGGGGTAGGGGTGAAAATTAATGTTTTTATCTGTTTATTATAAAATTTTAATTACATTTTCAAGATGAATTGAAAAAAACTATAAATTTAAAATTCGAATAAAAGTCGTTGAATTTTAACCGATAACAAAAAAATGGGGACCTAAAATTGTTTTTTTTTTTATTTATTTTAAATAACTTAGAATATTCGAATAGTTTAAAAATAATGTCAACAAGAAAAAATATGCATTATTTTGAATTGAATAAAACTGCTAAATATTTGCACATGTGTAGTATTATTTGACCAAATGCTTTGATATTGCGTAATTTTAAATTTTCAAGAACGTTTCGATGCAAATCGAAAATAGTGTACGTGTCTAAAACTTAACTTTTATTGAAAAATATACAGGATGACTTTTATTCTTTCTGGACCACTTTTTTACGATTTAAAGCACTTTTTTGCACTCGTATGTCGCGAGCTCAGACGGAAAATCAGTTTAAAATCTTTGTCAAAACAAAAATGGTAAAAATAGCAATAAAAAGTAAAATTTAGTGCAGGAAAGATCAATCAAGCGTTAAAAAGGACTCAAAAGCGAATAAAAACTTTAAAAAATGCTCCAGAAAGAATAAAAATCACCCTAAATGAATTACCATTCTGTAATTAATTCCGATTCTTTATCCAATGTGACAGCTTAAATCGATCAGTTATGAGTTTGATGGGTCTGTCTCAAAATGTTCACCTTATCTTAATTACATAGAAGGGTTATAAAACATTTAAAAGCAAGTGTAAACCGCCTTATGTCTTAATCAATTATTTATTCACCGGCATGACTCACAGATTTAAGTCCACGTGAAGTAAATGCGTTACTTTTTCATCATAGATTTTGACGACGTCATTTAAATTTCGGCTACAAAAGTGAATATGTTGTCGTTAAAAACAAACTTGTACTTTACTTTTAATCATAAATAAAAAGAAATAAACGGTTAGTTTCGTTTGAGCACTCAACAAAAGTACAAGCTTTTTTTTATATTCAAAAAAAAACATTACCGGATAAATTTGCTTTTTATTCAACTGTAAAGTAAAAAAAAGTAAATAAATAATTTAGTGGAATAAATTAACAAAATTGAATAGAATTATAAATTCAAGTTCAGGTAAATGAAGTTTGGGTGATAAAATCAGGAAAAGAGAAATCAAATTTTTGAAAGAAAATATTAATATTTCGCTAATTAACATAATTTGCAACTAAACAAAAAAGTAATTAATTGTCCATGAGATTTTTGTTGTTGACCTTTGACCGTTAACAGTGTTTTAATTGAATTTGATACAAAGCGGTGATTAATAAGTAAATTAAGGGGATTTACAATTTTTTTTCAGATTTTATGTGAAATCACCCATGTTTGTGTCTTTTACGAGGAAATTTTACATTTCTCTGCTATGTTAGATGAAAGCCTGATAGACAAATTGGTAACAAGAGTGCATTTTTCGATGAAATTTCAGCAAAACAAACAAATTCATATCGTTTTGTTACGCGCTCATAAATTTATGACAATTTTTTTCCATGTTATTCTTCTTAATCTTACTCATTTGAGAAATTATGATGTGATAATATCACATAATTGATACATCAAAAAACAAATATGAATGTGAGGAAATAAGTAAACCGTATAAAAAAAATTACATTGCACTTACTGTGGGGCTTATAAAAATATTACAATAGAGTTTTAAATGGCATCATAATTAAAGTCAATATGCTGAACCAATTTTCATTGTCTCTAGTGACACATATATTTGAAATCTTCAAAAAAATTGTACATGGCTTTGAAATATTTAGACATTCACTTTTTGAAAACTTTTTATAAGCAAGCACTACTTACACTGTGTTGAATTAATTAATTAAATATATAAAAAAATAACAAAATGAGATTAGAAATAATTTTTAACGATTTTTTTTAATTTTTTTCTTTCATAGACCAAAGCTTTCAACAATGGCCTTAAAACATATTTTATTGCTAATCGGATTTGTTGCAATCACATCTGCTCAAGTTCCTTATTTCAGTGGATGTCCTCATGTGAATGTCATGCAAGACTTCAATCCTGAATCATATCTAGGAAGATGGTATGAATATGAGAAGTATCCATTCCTCTTTGAATTGGGAGGAAAATGTATCACTGCCGATTACACGCTTAGACCAGATGGAAAGGTTGGAGTTCATAACAGACAAGTCAATCAAATGTAAGATTTTTTTTCCATTAAATCATTCTTAAAATAATTGTTTTTCTTTTCTTTAAGTTTCGGCACCGAAAACACAATCACTGGATTTGCTGTGCCCAATGAAAGTGAACCAGCGAAATTGAGTGTAACTTTTCCATCAGTATCTTCAAGCTTAGCGTCCCCATATTGGGTTTTGTACACAGATTACCAAAATTATGCTGTTGTATTTTCATGTTCCGAATTTGCAGGACTTGCTAGTACTCGAATGATCTGGATATTGACACGTGAAAGATTTCCAGCCCCGGAAATTGTACAAGTAGCATATGATATAATTGATAATAACGGACTTTCAAAATCATTTTTGATTAAAACTGATCATCAAAATTGTGATGCTACGATGAGAAGAGGATAAAATTAAATTGTATCTGAATAAAGAATCTTTGTTATATTTCACTTTGAATAAAATCGAATTCAATTTAAATTTCAATTAAGAAATTGGTTTTTTTTAATTTGAGATCGAGTCTTATTGGAAATGTCACGAATTATTTTCCATAGGGTGCGTGAAATATTGCACGACATAAATATGGCAGTAGGGTTTATTTACATTTTTTTAAAATCAAAATAAAAAGATGCAAAAATTTAATTTTAGTTAATTTTATCTCTATTTTAATAAATAAAATGACGGATATAGCTAAACTTATAACAAAAGACACAGTTTGTCGATTGTGCTTTGGAATTTGTAATGATTTGCGCGAAATTTATGATGGGAAGAGTAAATATTCTGAAATAATATCCAAATTCCTCTACTTACAGGTAACTTTTAATTTCAATTAATTAAATTTAAGACTTATTTAAGTCTTTTTCTTGTAAAGTTATTAAAAAATGATGGATTATCCAATAAAATTTGCTGGAGCTGTGCAGACTTTTTGGATATGATACAGAAATTCTACACAAAAATCATTAACACACAAAAACATCATCTCTCAACGAAATTTGAGCAATATCAACTTGAGCCAGTTTTCATTGTAAAGAACTTCGATTCAAGTGATAAAAGTGATGAAGTTCAAATTCCATGTCAAGTTCAGCATGGTGAAATTATTGAGGTAGTGTCACCTGAAAATGACGAGTGTGCTAAGATACAAATACACACAAAATCGAAGAAATTGGAAGAAAAATCAGATAATGCTCAATTCATTTCAAAACGTACCAGATCCAGTCTAAATAATGCCCCTGTCAAAGAAAAACCCACTCGAACGTACAATCGTAAATGCAAAAAAGAAACAGTATTACAAGCCGAAAAATGTGCGGCGTCTGATGTTGAACCAGATCCATTTGAAAATGATTTTGATGATTCTGAAGATGAATATGAACCTCCACCTTTGCATCATAAACGAAAAAGGAAATCAATGCACGATGATAATGTACAAA
Source organism: Culicoides sonorensis (assembly GCA_900002565.1). Classification (NCBI taxonomy): domain Eukaryota; kingdom Metazoa; phylum Arthropoda; class Insecta; order Diptera; family Ceratopogonidae; genus Culicoides; species Culicoides sonorensis. The sequence goes on along the minus strand of LN483562.1, from coordinate 122,245 downwards.
AACCCGATCAAAATTCACAGAGTCAAAAAAAATCAGTTTCAGGTTCAAAGCCGTGTGAAGAATATTCAATAATAGCAGTTGATGAACCAAATCTTTCTGCCACCAATGAAACATTTTCACAGGAATGGCCTTCAGCTGAGAGTTACGAAAAATTTCCCAATAAACTCATTGATAATGGTTGCCTCTTAATCCGTGGAAAAGAATTAAATGATCTTGTCAGTAAATTTTTTAAGCTTCAATGTGAACTTTGTAAGGAAAATACACGATTCACAGACATACGAGACATGTACCAGCATTACAAGCAGCATAAAAGTCCAGGTTTTGTAACATGTTGTGGAACTAAAATCGAACGATATCGATGTGCGGTATTTCATATGGCTCGTCATCTTCAACCCGAAGCTTTCAAATGTAAAATTTGTAATTACATTGTAACTCGTCCGAAATTCTTAGAAACTCATCTCAAAACACATTTACCTGAGGAAGAAAAGCCATTTGTGTGTCCTGAATGTCCCAAGCGATTTTGTTGGAAAGCCGCTTATCAAGTTCATTTGGAAACTCACAAATCAAATGACGAGCGAAAAACTTATATGTGTAGTAGTTGTCCCAAAGTTTATGATACTCCAGGTGGGTTATCAACACACAAAAAATTAGTTCATAATAAACATAAGGAAAGTGATGAAAAACATGTGTGTCATGTATGTGCAAAGAAATTTGCAACAAAAACGGGATTAAATGAACACATGAATACAATTCATCAACGTGAAAAAACTACAATTCAATGCAAAGAATGTGGAAAATGGCTCATGAATAAGAGATGTCTCAAAACCCATATGCTCCTGCATTCAAATATTGATCATAAATGTCCGGATTGTGATTATACGACGAAAAAACATTTCCTTTTAGCTAAACACAAAATTACACATCATTCAACGGATAAACCATTTGAATGTGATAAATGTCAGAAAAAATTCAAATTGAAAAGAGCTTTAACCGTTCACATGCAACAATCACATGCTGAAATAAATAAATCGTATAAATGTAATTTTTGTGAAAAAACTTTTGGATCTTCAACGAACTTTTATACACATCGGAAGAATTTCCATCCAAGTGAATTAGCTAAATTAAGACAAAAAACTGAAGAGGAAAAGCGATTGAAACGAATCGAGGCAGGACTAGAGGAAGAAGAATCGACTCCCAATTTAAAAGGAGATGAAAGTGATGAGATGCTCGATGTGAATATTGAAGATGATGGACAAATGGTTATCATTCATTTTGATCAAAACAAAAAAAAAAAATAAATGAAAATTAAATGTCAAATCTCAAATTAAATAATTTCTTTTAATTTTAATTCAAAGCACTGCGCAACCAAGAATTATTATTAAATTAATTTGTAACCATGTTGAAATTTCCTTGGAATAAAAAAAAAATATTTTAAGTTTTAAGGCGACGCCTTGTTCCTCTTTACTCCTGCCAAGCGCTAGAAAATAAATTTCGATTCACAATTTTTTTTAATGAAAGTTCCAAAAAATACGGTTTTTAAAGGACAAGAGAAAATTTATAGACACTGTCAGTTTTAAAGCATCGTCTTAAAATTCATAGAATTTGCTTTCACATCGTAGAAAAATTCAACACAGTCAATACATGAGACATCTCTTATTAGTCAGTCACCTTTTTATAGCTATTTAAAAATTAACAATAAAAATAATAAGTTTTGCACGTTATAAAAATCACAACAAAATTTAATGATGAACACCTTTTAACATTAAGAAAACGTGTTGAAATAAATTAAAATCTGGGGTTAGTTATTAAATAATTAATAAGAAGAAAATAACGTTTTTATTTTGTTTCGCATGTATCAGGTGTGTCATCAAAAAACATATTAAACTTGTTTGTTTTGCATACAAAAGGAGAAGTGAATAAAATGCAGATTTGAATATTCTTTGGCTCCATTGGCTGTCACTCATAAAATTCAATAATATTTTTCGTGCATTTCACATGAAAAATGCTCTTTTAGAGACGGTTTGTCCACCGTTACTGTAATTTCGCGATAGATAACTCCAGAATGGTCAATCGGAGCGAGATCTATTTTTTTTAATTGGATCATCATCTGTTGAATCCATTTGTTTTTGGCATCCTTGTTTTCTGATTCAGCTTATTTTGGCACTAGAGCCAAAAATTGGTCAAAAATCTTTTAAAACCGTTTAAATTCCTAGATAAGCGATTTTTCGCGATTTTATTCAAGAAGCTCACTTAATTTTTCTTCGCCATTTCGTTTTCTGTTACCCAGAATGGATTATCAAATAACTAAAATTCTCAAGTTCAAAATTTTATTATTTTTCGATACTTTCAAAATTTTCCAGAATTTTCAAATAAAATCTTTGCAAGTAAATATCTAAATGCACTTTTCTCAACCGTTCAGTGGTTAGGATTTTAATTTTTTTATTACAATCACATAAGGAAACTTTTTTATGATGTTCTATGAATTATGTGACATTTTTGATTATCTTCATAGTCTTATAAAGATTTTTTTATGATTAGTATTCCGAGAAAGGTTCGTTGCTTTATTTGCATTTACATTTAATTCTTTTCTCTTTCATATTTTAATTTAAAATTGCATATTCGAATTGCATCTGTCGTAACTTATCTAGGAGAATCAACTACAAGATTTTTTTTTTAATGACAAATTATCATACTTACATTTTAAGTGTAAACGTGCTCAAGTCTTTGAATCATCAATCAATTCAACTTCAATCAAACAAGATTTTTTTAATGAGGACTGAATTTAAATTCAATCTTTATTTAAATATTACAAATTTTTAAATAAATAATCACAGTTATAATGTTACATTAAGGCTCGTAAACAATAAATTGATAAATTATCATAAAAATAATCATTAAATTATAAAATTTTAGCAATAAATATGAATTCCTATTTACCAATATGATTAAATTTAATATTATTACCTATTTATTGTCATTTTTTCTTCGTAATTTTTCATAGTATTTTAATTTAAAAAATTATCTTCGATTTAATTTACGCCACAGTGAAATTATCGTTAGAAAATGAATCAGCACAATAATGATTGCAATTAATCTGATATTGTCAGACATGTTTACGTTCGTGATGTCCATTTCCTCTAAAAATATTTTTGGTTTCGAGAAATGGCAATACATGATGTTATCTGGACAAGGCATATCAGTTCTATGTGAGAAATTAATTGAATTAATAAAAATTGAATCACAATTTTGAATTCCCTCACCTGTTATATCCGTAGACAGCATTAAGTGCTGTATGAAAACTAGCTCGGAAGTAACTTATATGCCACATCCATCGAAATGCTGTATTGATTTGTGAGTATGGTGTGCAAAAGCCAAACACACTGAATAACACGAGAAGGATTGGTCCAACAAAGACAGCGATCTGTAATGGAATTCAATCATTTTAATATTAAATTTTAAATTAAAATATTTTTTTCATACCTTTGTAGGTAACGTTGATCCAACTAAGAATCCCCATGCTTGAGCGGCAAGTGTGGCAAATATGCATCCAAGAGTGAAATAATAAAATCTATAGTCATCCGTTTGAAACCAATTACCCGTGAGAAAATAACTGATCACACAATACGGGAGGATAGTTAAGACCTTGAAAATTTCAATTAAAATTTTTTTATTACTTAGAGATGCACATTGCTTAAAGGAATTCGTATTAAGATGTAATCTGACATTAAAAATAAATTAACATTAAACAAAGATCGTGCTTTGGTCAATTACTTTGGTTATTGCACGTGAATTAAACAATAAATTAATTATAAATTCATAAGAGTTGCTAAACTTACTTGTACTGGTATTTCAAATGCAATCACAGATAGAAAATATGGACCTAAGCCATACCAACGATTAAAATGTTCACGTGATAGCACTCCAAGTTCTGTTGGAACTGTAAAAAAAATGAATAATTAAATTTTAATTAACGGAAATTGAATAAATTTAGTATTTCATTTCAATGAGCATGCGAATTTTTGGTACACGTGTGCCAATTTTAACAGTTTTCGGTCAATGATGATTTTAATACTCACACGACATCATAACAGCCATTTTTCCTGTATAGACAACAAACAATGTTGATCCATACAAATAAATGTAATTACCGAGAGCTGTATTTGCCGTTGAGCCGACACCCGCATAAATATACCCAAACAATATGGCTGTAAGAAAACTGGCTAACAGACGAGTAACGATGAGGAACTAAAAACAAAACAAAAAATTTAAATAACTGGTAATTAAATAGCAAACACAAAGAATATTGACTTACACAATTTCTTCGGCTACACATGAAATACCTTTGATATAACACTAAAAATTGATACAGAAAACTAACAGAATTTGTTGTCTCGACAATTTGATTATTTTGTGTGTCGTGAATTTCCTGGAGATTCGTCTCATTGAAATCATTTCCATTTCCATCGAATTGATATGATTTTGTTGCATTTTTATTATTAGATGTTACACAGAAGTCGTTATCTGTAAATTTGAAAGAAAAAAAATTAAAAAAAAATTAATCACAGACATTGACCTCAAAAATTCACTCGTAAAAAAAATCAAAACAAACAAAACGTAACAAATAAAAATACTTTAAAATTTCTTTCTCAAGATCAATAATTACATTAGCACGAAAAAATTTAAATTCAATGTGTCATTTGTTCCACTATTCGTTTTACATATCAATGAGCAAGAAACACGTAGAACAAGCATTTTAGCACCACACAATGATACACGGAAGATATTCAACCACAAAAAAAAAATAATATTTTTGGCAAAATTTTGCGAATAATGACAATACACAAAAAAAAGAATCAAGATCAAGGTATCCAGTAATTTTTTTCAATAATTTATCGTGTGTGTGTATTTTTTTTTTGTTTGTTTCATATTTAGCGACACATGTGACACTAAGTTGTTATGTTATTAACATGACTCAATTGAGACGTGAATTTAAATTTTATTACAAATTAAATGAATAGGAATTACAAAAAAAAATGAAATAAAAACAAATCAATCTTCATTCATTTAAATTAGACTTGAAAGGTTCACACGTGGTGATTTATTGTCGTGTAACAATGTGAGTTTTTTTTTTTAGTGTATTTCTAAGAATGATTCAGTATGAGAAATGGGTAGTCGCTTCATCAATCTGAGGTCGCCATGCATGACTCGTGGATGGATCGTTAGAACGAGGTCGGATTTTTGGGTTGAATAGAGAGAACTCATGAAGATGATTAGGCTTTAAAGTGAAAAATTTGAAAAAAAAACCGTTAAAATTTGTATGTGTCGAGAATTTGAATTTCACTGATTTGACATTAGGGTCGAAAAATGGGATCTAAAGTTATTGTCATCCCAGCACGAAATTCTAGTGCGTCGCTTTGTGATATACATATAGGCGCATAGAAAATAAGTGCGCACACGAAAAGGCGCACAAGAATTTAGTGCTGCGACGATAATAAATAATGGTAAAAAAAGCGTGAAATTTTTTAAGTTTCCAACTTTCTCTGCCGTTATGGGGTTCATAATTTTAGAATTAAGAAACTTTTGAGACTCTAGAATCTTATTACAACTTTTTGGGTTGAAATAACTACCCATTTTTTGTACAGACAGTCAGATTACGCTTTAAATGACGCTTCTCTCGCCCTTTTTAACCCCTCTTACAAGCACGAGAAGATAAAAAATTTCCATCAAAACAATTAATTTTCATTATATGTAAGAAAAACAAATCAAACGTCACTTGCTTCACGCATTTCAACTCATAACATTACTTATCAAATCAATTAACAACTATATAATTAATATCCTCTTTAAAAAAAATTGAACAACCATATAATTATATGTTAGATGACACGTATTACAATAGTAAAACTGTAAAATAAACACGTAATATCAATGTATAATCTTCAAATTATCTGGAAATTTTTCATTTACAACGAAATGATAATCAAGAATTCTGTTGTACTCAAATTTGCAATTCAAATGAATGAAGTTGAAAGTGAATATAAAGCTCATTTAACTTTTGTTTTGTTATTTTTTCATTTTCAACACTCAATTACAGAGTATTGCATTGACGTCTAATTTTTTAATAAGTTCTAAGTGACTTAGAGGCACTTTACATTCCTTAACACTATTAAAATAATAAAATATTGTAATAAATAAAACAGGAAAAGTTAAAAGAGTTCAACTGTAAATGTTGGTGTAAATGTAAAATGAAAGAAATATGAAAAAAAAGAAATGACTTACAATTAGCTGTCGTTGAACGATAAACTGGTTGATCATGTGTGTCCATATCACAATTAATACTTTTTCCTGTATCTTCATAGTACTTTTTAAGCGCAATTTTTATTATCTTATTCACATCGACATTATATTCGCCAACAGCAACTTCCATTACTGTGTGTGTTAAATGTAAAAAGAATGAGAATGAGTAAGAAAGTGAAGAAAAAAGAATTTAATATAAATTATTATTGGTTAATAATAATCGTTTTATTTATAAAGTGATAATAAATTACTTTGGTTGACACAAGAATTTTCTTTAAATTACACCTATTACTTACAGAAATCGGCTGGATTATGATAGCTAGGACAATGTAAGCCCATGTTGCCTAGAAATGGTACAAGTTCTTTAACCGGACCTTGATATATACAATGACCTTTTGCAACGGCATACAACTTATCGAACATTTCAAATATTAATGCTGATGGTTGGTGAATTGTTGCCTTTAATTAAATGGGTGTTATGTTCTAGAAAATATTTTATTTTTAAATGCAATACTTACAACAACTGTTCTACCTTGCTGTGCTAGTCGTTTCAGCAGTTTAATGCACTGTGTGGTGGATGAGCTGTCCAAGCCTCTGATGATTTGTTAGAATTAATTTCAATGTTCAAGTTAATATAAAAAATTATTGTTAAACATACGTGGTTGGCTCATCCAAATACAAAATCGGTGGATTACTTATCATTTCTAATGCAATTGCTAAGCGTTTTTTTTGTCCTCCAGATAAACATCCAGTTCTTGTGTTAAATCTCTTATCCAAACCCAATAAAAATAAAATTTTCTTAACTAACTTATATTTTTCGGCGTAAATTACATTCGAGCCTAATTTCAAATGAGCGGCAAACATCATTGATTCCCCTGTGGTAAGCCATGGTCTCAGCTCATCATCCTGATGAATGTAAGCGGCAAGGTGACGAAATTTATCTGAATTTGCATGACGAGCTTCGCCATTAAATGAAACGAGACCAGTTACGCCTGTTTGACTATTAAATTTAAAATAAAGAATGCAAATTAATTTTTTTCCTCTCACATTAATTGAATTGAAATTCAAAATACTCACACATAACCAGCTAAGGAGTTAAGTAAGGTGGTTTTGCCAGAACCACTCGGTCCCATGATGGCTGTTAACTCATTAGAACGGAAAGCTCCATTAATTCCATGGACAATTTCTTTTTGTTCTATTGTGATAAGAATAAGAAAAAAAATTAGTGAAAAAAAGTGAAAGTATTTAAATTTAAACGGTAAAAAAAATGTCAAATCATGTCAAGTCAGCGTATTGTGATATGAGTCAGTGATACTAGAATATTAAATAGGAAGCAATTTTACGTAATTTATTATAAAATGATAATGTATTACGAAATGTTTTTAAAATAATAATTTGAGTCAATAAAATGACCTTGAATATTTGAATTTGAGGCACTTTCTATAGATTTTACACAATTGAATACAAATTTTTACAATTTTTATGGTGGTTTTCAAAGAAAAATGCGCTTTTGTGGACTATTTGTGTGTCCGTCGTTTTGTTACAAATTTTTCAATTTCAATTTAGGAGAAAGTTTATGAAAATTTAGAATCTTAGAAAACTTTAACAAGCGCGAAAATGTAACGGTTTTGAACCTGATTCATGAGCTGCCTTTTGAGACAGACAAAAAACCAACCTCGATTCATGAGCTCAAAAATGACAGAATGACGCGTCATGACGCAAAAAAAAAAATTTTGAACGAAAAAATTTCAAACGTCAAAGTAAACTCTGTCCCATAGACAGGCGTGTAAATGCGCTCACTTTCATCGATTAAAATTACATTTCGATTATTTTTTTTCTTTCAATGAATATGAAAATGTGCAATATATAAATTTTTTGTTCTAATGTAATCATTACGTGCAGTTAATCAATATTCATTGATAGTTTAGCTCATTTATCATTTGAACTCCGTCAATCTTATAAGTATCTAATCAACAAAACTTTTCCATAATTTACAATAAATATCAAATAAATCTTCCATGTAATTGAACCAAATTATATAATAAAATAAAAAAAAACATTATATGCAAGTAAAGTTCTGACTTTGATTGAATAAATAATTCATTATTAAAATTGTGATCTAATAACTTAGAAACACAAATTGTGTTTGAATTGTAACAGGTTTGTGTGTGAGACATTCATAGGAAATTAAAATTTTTAAGAATGAAAATCAAGGTTAAAATTCGTCATTTGAATTTAAAATTTACTTTTACTTCAAATACAAAATTTTAAGTGCTATCGACTTTTCTGACGCATGTATGTAATTTTTTTTTGCAACCACTTTTCAACAAAACTCATTATTATTTAAATAAACTGCTACTTTTATAGCTGGTCAAGAGCAACAACTAGCATAGTTTATCAAATGTTTAAGAATGACTTTGTACTTGTTTTTTCTTCATATGATCTAACATCGATACAGCGCACAAGTAGCCGCTGCATTTAAATAACGTATAAAAAAAACCTTTTAAACAGTTAACTTACATCAAGAGCTCTTTGAAAAAAAAAACATTAAATTCATATGATTACATTGACAAAGTATCAAATTATGTTTTCAATGTTAGGACAACAACAAGATCGCACCTTGTCACTTGTTGATTTTTGAAATTATAACATAAAATTTGAAGTCTTGTCAAAAAAAAAAATGTTATAAAAATTTTATAATGATTGTTATTAGACCACGTTTAATTTGACATTTGAATGTTCAACTATCATAGAAGTCAATTAATTATTATTACCAGTTAATATAACACATGAAACATTTTATAAAGTAAAAAAAAAAATAAAATTGAATATGACAAATGTGTGTTTAATGGTTTTAAATAAATAAAAAAAAAATATACACATGGTTCGATATTTGTTTAAAAAATGATTATCAGGGTTAGGGTCAGGTTAATGCATTCAATTAAAGTGTTTTTTATTTTAAACGATCGATGGTATTTTTATTTTGAATAGTACTGTATATAAAGTTAATTATTCTATTTTTGATGTTTGTTGCTGATATATTTGATGAATATTTGTAATTTGTTGATTGAATTTAATGTATAACAGAAATGTTTAGGTGACACATATCGGAAATTCATAGTGAAATTGAAAATCGATGTCGATAGGACACAAGAAGAGTCAAATTCTTTATAGAAATTTTAAATCCAGTAAATTTTAGAACTCCAGAAATTTAACAATTGAATTATTACTGACCGATATATTTGAATTTTGTGTAACGAATTTTTAAAACATTATTTGAAACATGAATTAGCAGAAAAAATCGAAATTCTAAAAAAATGTCCCTTTCGTAGCTCGAATTGTCAGGAACGACTCTAAACTTCAATTTTTGATATTTTCAAATAAAAGGTTACTTTTGTAAGTCGAATCAATCAGTTTAAGTCATGCATTACAAGAACTTTACTATCTTCATTTCAATTTTGTTTTTATAATTTTCGGATGTGTTTCATTAAATGTGTCAATTATATTTCGACAATACGTGACAATTTTGGCGTACTCTAGTTTTTGGTCAACTACAAATGTTTTTAAAAAAGACACGTTTATAGAAACTGAAATTTAAATTTTTTTTGTACAATTGAGTTTCGAATATTTGAGACTTGTGATTTATGTTTAACCCCATAAGATGATGAACATTTTTGCAAAAATGTTGCTCAATTATGTCACAGGGTTAACTATTGAGAAAATATGAGCTAATATCCATCTTCTGCTGTGGCGAATTTTTTCGAATGTTTACCCTCACAAATTCGATTTAAACTAAACTAAAATTAATACTACTATGGCAATTAATCTTGATAAAAATTTAATCTATTTATGAAGTTTAATTTGAGGCTGGTGATGAATTCGCTGACTGTTTTGTTTTTGTTCTGTTGTGTATGTCTATTGTTGGTGTTCGCATAGGAACGTTAAGTGTCATTTTGAGCAGTTTGTTTTGGCATATTTGTAGTTTTTGGATGTGTGTGTTGGCTATGTTTACGAGGGCTGGTATGGCATATGTGAAAATCAGACGGAGTCACAAATTCGAAAATTTGTCGTTTAAAACCCTATCTGAGAATAAAAGTTTTAAATTAAACCGATTAATTAACCTTTGCTTGACATTAAAAAAAACTAATCACGAATGTTTAGTGACCCATTACAATCTGCTTTGAAAAACAAAAGTTTTAATGAAAAACAGTAATAACTTACTTTTTTAATGAAATATTTTCTAGAACAAACACAGTTTTCAATTAATAATTTAACATCACGAATCATCATTGTTCCGTTTCAGTTGCAACATAATGCATGTAGAAACTTTTATTAAATAGGAATTTAAATTGATTATATTTTTACATTATTACCGTTATTACTCAATTTTTTTTTATGTTGAAAAAAAATAATATTTTTACAAAGTTCAATACTCAATATGCATGACATTAAAAAAAATAATAATATTTTTACATGGGATCTTACAATTCGATAAATTTCATTCAATTTAACTGGTTTTGAATGGAAATATAAGGAAACGTTTTAAATTTATAAAATATTTTAGGATATAAATTGCAGTTATTGCAACATCTAATACAAGACAAACGATTGTAAAAAAAGATAAATTTTATTTATTTAGTTAACACAAAAATGAAACACGATTAAATTGCTAGAAAATTCCAATTAAACTTATTATATATGAACTTCAAATTTTTTTATTCTACTATTTTCAATTACACCGTGAATATTGTAAATTTGCCACCACTTGTAACATAAATTCAAAGCTCAAATCATAATAAACATACAGTTACTATACCGCATTAGTAGGTCAAACTTTATAAGAATTGCATTTTGTTTGAAGAAAAAAAAAATTAAATATTAAATATAGATATTTATGCAATTATTACATCTCACAAACTCAATGAAATATGGATGTACGTAGATACTTGCGTTTGTAAAACGTGATACCACTTTTAATTTTATTTGAGTAAAAATTACAATTATTAGTATTATTTAAAGATAAATAAATGTAAGACACACACATGATTGTGTGACACAATTGACCGCTTTGTCGGATTTTATTTGTTTACTTCCTCACTTATCTTGCGGTTCAAACTCTAGTCGTTTGGGTTTTTTCTTGTATTGAATTACAATAACAAGAAGTCAAAAATAAGAAACCCGTTTGTTCTAAAATTAAAAAATTGGCGAATTTAGCAACAAAGATTTATTTATTTTAATTTTAAGCTAAACGACTAAATTTAAATGTTGACAAATATAAAATATTGATGCAAATGCTATTAAATTAAAACGATAAAAAAATTATAAGCCGGCGAAACCAGAATTTTAAATTATGCGAATATTGATAAGAGATGAAACAGTTGCTAGAACACGAGAAAAATAAAATGGAAAGAATTTCGCATAAAAAAATTCGCTGAATATTAAATTTTAAGAGAAAATAACGATATCGAGAACACTTTTATGAAGGAGGCAATTTACTCATCTAGAGAAGTTTCTGTTTTTTCCCGGCCGTTTTTAATGATTCGACTGAGGAGCTCGAGGTCGACATTGGAGTTTTTAATATTTCTAATACATATGGACCTCCTTCTGTCACGATCATGATGTCATCATCATTTGAGCTGGTGGTGGCAATGGAGTTCTTCTTTTTTAAGACTTCGAGGTAATTTTTAGATGCATTCATCAAAGATTTCTTTAGGGATTTTGTGTTGTTTTTTTGCTCATTAAGAGTCCTGGTAGCTTCAGTGAGTTCTGTGTAGTCGCTTGAAATTCTCGAATATAGGCGTTAATTGACGTTCACATACGGAATTGAATGTGAAAATTTCAAACGTCAAAATAAATTCTGTTCCATGGGCTTAGCTCGTAAACACACGATATTTTTTTTTAGAATCTTTATGCAGATTAATTTGCTCACATTTGAATGCACTTTCTCTCATCACTTCAAAATTCTGTTAAAAATCATTAAAAGAAAAAATCAATAAATTTTGCAACTTTAATTTAGTTTAGCCTTGAACCTAAAATTCACGTTTAGAATGTGAATTTTAAATAATTTTTTTTCATCTTTAATTTTCGAATTCTTGATATCAAAAACATGTGCCAAAAAACCCAAAAAAAAAATAAATTTGTCTCTCAAATTACGTTTCGATTTAAATATAACGGCCTTCCTATATTTTTATACCAAACATTTTCAACTAATTTATTATTAATGGTTACATAAGTTTTTGTGTCGGAAAATTCTCGATTAAAGTTTCGTTATCTTTTCAATTTAAAATGCAACCAAACTAACAACAACTTTTTTTCCATTCAAATTCCATATAAATGAACTGTAATTTTATTCAATGTGTATGAAATGTTATAGTGGTTTGATTGAACTTGTCGTACAACCATTTTACGCAAGTAGCCAGTTTCATAAAAGTAAAATTCACGAAGTTTCTGCAGATATCTAATGCGGTGTGTATTTTTTCTTATTATTATTGATTTATGAGATGATTTATTTAAAAATAATAATTGAAAGAAATGCAATTTTATAATTGTGGTTATGTGAGGTGAATGCTTATTTGTGGTCGAATTCTATTCACTTAATCGGTGATTTTGATTAAAGCGTTCTTTGAAATGATGGATTTTAGTGATATTCATTTGGATTTTAACTTTAAATTGCTTTAAGTCTTATTATGAAGAGAAATTCACAAAAAATGATGGTCAAGAAACGTTTAAACGAATTATTTTACATGTAAAAAGGGATTGAATTACATCATAGCATTATTTTAGCACTGACATAGCAAAAACTCATACACTTAGAGAAAAAGATCAAATGATGAAACTAGTTTATTTCATATTTTATTATTATATTAAATTGTTGCTTTAGTGAAAGCGCTTTGAATAGTGAATTAAATTGATTCGTTTCTGTTGGCTGAGTATTAAAATTATTATTAAAATCACTAACTCGTTTAATCACATCGTATGTGCTTTGTCTAGTCAGACTTGGCATAGCATTACTTCCGATATAAAAATAATACAAAAATATTCCATTACTTACCATAACTGAATTTCTTCAATGAAAATCGACTTGCCGTAAATCGTAAATCCTTAAATTCTACATCGACGGGATCTCGTTTTGGAAAATGATATTTTTCATTTTCACCGTAATCAATTCCATTATTATTTGAAGTTGATGAATTTAATTTAACAGACTCGTCTAGGTCTTCCATTGACGATCCACAATCTGTACTTATATTATCACTGTGACAACAACCACCAAGTGTTGTGGCTTGCGCTTGAATAACTTCTGTTTTAACGATAGTCATGTTGAAGCCTTATATTAACAGAATTTATTTTTTCTATATTAATTTAGTTATTTGTTTGTTTTTTGATATTAATCTATAAATGTGTTTGTATTGTAGCGCTTCAGGTTTGATGTGTGTAGAACTTTTTTCCTCTTCACTCCTCCTCTTTCGTTAGAGTTAACATTGCATGCACCACGCACACCTGTTGGATATCACACATAAAACATTAATTTTTATTGATTTTACTACAAAATTACTACGAATCATTTAAAATGATAAAAATTGTGAATGAATCCGTCAAAATGACTGTACTTTAAATTCTAAAATCGTTTCAATTATTTTTTTTTTTGACGAATTCATCAAATATAATTATAATTATAATGCAGATCACAATCGTGATAATGAATTTAAATGGTTAACTAGCAGGAAAATTCTTAAGACATTAATTAAAATACAGATAAATTATTTTTTTTTTTTATTGTAACATTATTTACACGCAAGATTGATAAAAATAAGTATTATTAAAAAAGTTATCAGGGATGAAATATCTCATTTTAAGATTAAACAAATAGTTTATTCTAATTAATATTTTAATAACGAGGTCTTCAATGTGATTTTAATTGGATGTGATACAAGTGTAACATGAATAAAAATTATTAAAATAAATCCTTTTCATAGTTGAAATAAAATAATTACAAAGATAATTGATGTCATGTTCTTGATCGTAAATTTTCTGATTTAACTTAATTTGCGTTATTTTATTGCTTACAAAATGTTATTGCGAATCATTTTTTATTTCAATATTTTTATAAAAAAAAACTTTATTATGAAAAGTTGAAACAATTGAATTGTGTTCTATTGTGTGAAAAATATCATTATATGAATAATACATGCGTTGCTTCTTCATGGAGAAAATTACGATTTATTTATGATAAAAATATTTTGACCTTATTCCACTTTTAACTCAAACAAACAATAAAATCACGCATTAGGAAAAAAATTAATACAAAAGAAAATCGTTACGTACGTAAGGATTTCGAGTTGTGAAACTGAATTATTACTTTTTAGAAAGTGAATTGAAATTTAAGAGCTTTTACCGCTTCTGACTATTTTAACTGCCATCTGGAACGCCATTTTGTTTTTTTTTCATTTTCATTGTCATTTGTCCTGAACTTTTTCGGAACGAATTTTGGCTTGTTTTTAGCGGATTTCACGTCGATTTAAAAAAGTCCGAGAATTGTGGGTACCCATGCTGCCTGTCTATCCTTCCGTCTGAGTCAACAAAATGGACGAGTTTTTCGAAAAACGATGAGTGTAAAAAACAGCAAAATCGCGGGATTTTCCAAAATTGAAGAATTACTAGCTTTTTTCCTTTATTTTAGTGGTAATTAAATTATAATTTCGACAGATAGTATTCTTATAAGGTGAATCAGTTCAATAAAATAAATTTTCATATTATTAACCCTTTTTTTACGCCAAAAACACCCATTAAAGTGCTAATTTAAGTAAATTTCAAAAAAAGTACCATCACAGTGTTAAAAAACGTCAATAAATCCATTAAAAAAGTTCAAGGTCATCATTATTAAAATTTCGCATATATTTCTAAAATTTTTTCAATTTATAGAGCGTTTAAGTTTCTAAAACTATTTTTAGTATTTTACACATCTTGGATGAAAATATTCAGATCAGTACAAACGTCTAGTCCGATACATGTGTTTAACTTAACTTTGATTTGATTTAATTTTGTACATTTTTCTTTCAAGGATATGTCCATCTTTGTATTTTTAAATATTTTAATAATATTAATTGTGCCAAAATTTCAATTGAAAATAATCGTTCATCGAATTCAGTGAGAAAAACGACGTTATTTTATTATTTTAGAATAAAAGTTTATGTAATAAGTTAAATTAAATTAAATTAAAAGTAATTTCAACCAAAACAAAAAATCACAAAAATGGAAAAATGGGCTGGAAAAGTGGCAGTTGTAACAGGTGCATGTGGTGGAATTGGAGCAGGAATTTGTAAAGAGTTAGTAAGACAAGGAATGATCGTTTGTGGATTTTCACGTCGTACTGATTTAGTTGAAGCTCTTAGGGCAGACCTTGTTGGTGCACCAGGACAATTAAATGCAGTGGAATGTGACATAAGATCTGAACCTTCTGTGTTATATGCGTTCAATTGGATTATCAATACATATGGAGGTGTTGATCTGCTGATTAATAATGCAGGAGTTATTACAAAAAAACTTTTGTTGGACGACAATAATACGAGGGAATTGCGTAAAATTTTTGAAACAAGTCTCATTGGATTAGTTTTATGTACAAAAAATGCGTTAAAATCAATGGTGCGTCGCAATTTTGAAGGTCATATTGTAAATGTAAATAGTATATTTGGACATACACTTAACCAAACGGTACCTGGCTTAAGGCCACTTAATGGATCTTTTGCACCAGCGAAGTTCGCAGTTACAGCACTAACTGCTTACTTGCAACAAGAAATATTTTATTTGAATATAAAAGCCACAATGTCGAGTGTTAGTCCAGGCTTAACTGACACCGATTTTTTAGCACAACCAGGAAGTGGCAATGAAATTGTCAAATATATGCCGAGACTAAAGCCGGAAGATGTAGCAGAAGCTGTTATTTATATCATAACGCGTCCAAAACACATATGGATTGAAGATATCATAATTAAACCGGTAGGAGAATTCTTATGAATTGAAATGACTCGTTTTAACTCAATAAAGTATTCGATTATTCTTGATTTTCTAAAACGAAATATTGTTAATTTCAAGAACAGCCATAAAAAATTTTTAGAACATTTGTATTTGAAACAATAAAGTTGTAAATAAAAAAAATAACACATAATAACGATATTGTATTGTTCATTATCAATTTCAATTCCGTAGAAATATTATTTGTTACTCATGTTGTAAGGCATGTTTGAATAAAAAAACACATGTTTGGATCTGCCAATGTTATTTTCGTTATTATATTTAGTAAAACATTCTAAACGTACTTCGAATGAATGGCAAAGTCCATTTTATATCATTAAAGAAGATGTGAAATTTTTTGTTTTGAAGATAAAGAATTGTTTTGACCAAAATTTATCATTTGTGAGAATTTATAACGAAATTGAATAATTGTTTTGTAAATTTACACAAAATCTCAGAAATTGGCAATTATTTTTGACTTATCAAAGGAAAATGCTAACTCATCAAAACATTATCTCTTTTTTTACAAAGAATGAAATGTATTCAACACTTAAATTCAAGGTATTAATAAATCATATTGTAAAAGTGTCTACTACACTGTAAGACATATTTCGTCTATTTTTATTCATTATCCAATTTTTTCGAAATTCATGTAATTTTTTCGAAAATTTCTTCAATGAGGCCATATTCATTAGATATTTACTGAATCTGGCATAACATTTCTTTCATAATTTGGGGTCCTGTATCTTTAAGCTCATTTTCAAACATACCCATAGAAGGATTAGCCATACGGGAAATCTGGCAAATGCCAGAAAGGCCGCAGTCGATCGTCTTGTAAAAGTTAAGTTTAGCGTAAATTTTAAAGAAAATCATACAGAATGCCAGGGCTGTTAATAATTTTCAATCTGCCCCTACACATAGCTCAAATCTCAGAGAACCCCCAAATAATAAGATTTTTTATAATATCAAAAACCATTTGCCTAGAAATCTTCAGCTATTTCGGTAACTTTTAAATTTACAGTTTACAAAAAATCTTCTGAAATTCACAGAATTTTTTTGTTTTGTTTTTCTAACCATAAAATATTGTTTACATTCTTAGTCACCTTTCATGTTAGAGTAAGTCATACACCAAAAAAGTACTTTGTTAATTTTCACCTCACTTTTTTGTAGTCATTAGTCAATTTTTTGTATTCTCAAATTGTATGCTAATTAAATTAATACCTTAATATAAAATATAAAAAAAAAACCCAATAAATCGAATAAATACAAAAAATGAATAAATTTTAAGTGCTAATTTAATTAACAGCATTCCATCATAATCAATATTGTATTTATCTTGAATGACTTCAGTCAAAAATTTGAGGTGATATCATTAGAGAGAAGCTTAAAAAAAATTATTAATTTTTTATTTCTCATTTAAATATCAAAACAGTAATTTTGTTTACATTAACATTTAAATAAATGAAATCAAACATAAAACAGAAGACAAGACAGGTAGACAGTCATTTCTATTTTCGGAGAATGATTAGTTTGAAATAAAATCCATTAAATTGACATAAAATTTAAGAAGGGCGCCAATAATATGCTAATTTGATGAAAAAATTTATTATCTTCACTGTTGAACTGTTATGTATGTTAATGGTCCTTATAATAAATAACAAATAAATGTTTATAGTTTTTTTTTTAAATGACAAAATATTGAAATATTTTGATAAAATTAACAGTTACCGGTTAAAAAATGTAAAATATGTGAAATATTTGTGATTTTACGTTTCCTGATCTGATATCAATGTTTTGGTTATTTTTGAACTAATTTTTATATTTTTATATTAAAAAAGTTTATATTTAATCAAATCTGCAAATTAAGATTTCCTTATTAAAATGAAATCGATTCAAATTTGACCGTTATTTTCAAAAAAAAAACCGTTAAATTTCTGAATGCATTTAAATTCTCATTGTTTTCAGAAAATTCAAAAATATTTGAATTGCAAATTTGTGTAAATTTATGCACAATATCTCAAACGTCGTGAATCTCAAAATGGAGCAGTTAATACATTTTTTTCCAATTTAATTAAAAAAAAAATGAAAATTCAAATTTAATGCACTTTGTTCCTGATTTATTCTAAATTGCATCACATACATCACTGATATTATAAAACATTGTTGATATCAAGTAAATAAGCGAGAAGTTTGTAATCAGTGTCTCTGTGTAACAATAATAAATAATAAACTTTTATATAATAATAATAATATTCGTCTACAAAGATAACAACACATTAAATGTTCTGTGATCTGCATAAAATTTGAATAAATTATAGAGCAATAACCGATTGAAAATAAAAAAAAATATATTTATATAAATAAAACAGGCTCCATTCGATTTTTTTTGTCAGTTCTCGTCATGTTTTTATTAATTAGGCGGATTTGATTTAAATATTCATTAAAATTAAGTGATTATGACGTTGTTTGTGTCGTACGTAATGATTTTTGCTAATTTTCATAACATTCTAATTTTTTTTTCTTTGAATTCCAATTCACACAGAGACGGTCACATTCAAAAAAAAAAAATAAAAATTTTTGTAAACATTTCAAATACTTCACGATAATTTTAACGAAATTTTAAGTAAATAACGTAGAAATCTTTAAATATTAGTCACCAGTGTAATTTTTTTTTTTATTTAAATTAAAATATTTAGTAATAGTTGAAAAAAAATGTCTTAAGAATTTTTTGCATGATGAAAGATTTAATGACACGTTAAATGATTAAATTTAAAAAAATGCATACAAAAAAATCAATAAAGAAATTAATAAGAGCTTATCAAATACATGCCTTTCTTATCTAAGTGTCACGTATTTTTTTTTGTTTAATGGTATTTTTTTTTATTTAAATCTTAATACATTGCATTGTACATTTTTTTATCACATCAATTCATTTTATTTATAAATTTATGGAATGAAATTAAATTCAATGTACTTTTTATTTTTTGTTATTTTAATATGGGGATGTTTTATTATTTTTATTTTTAATGGATTGTTTTTTGAACTGTACCACTTTCAAGTCAAAAAATTATAATGCATTTCAATGAACTTTGTTTTTCTTTTATATTTTTATTAGCATTATTTGAATAAAAAAAGAATTCATTCACTCTCAACTAATAAATAAATTTTGCATTGAATTACTTTGAGTCTTTTGTTTAGCAAAAAAAAAATTAATTATGAATCAAAAGTTTTTTTTCACCTACTTAATGAATATTTTTGTTTCAATTTATTTTTATTATAAAAAGGTTTTTGTATTAAATTGATTTTTTTTTATTATTACTAGTTCTAATTTATTTATTTATTTAATAATGCGTGTATTCGCGATCACCGCTAAACTTCAACTGTTTAAAATCAGTATCAGTAACTCAATACAGTATTTTTTTTATATACATTATAAAACGCGTTTATATGGGACAATCACATTTGTCTGTCTATTATTTTTATTTATATATACAGTAAGGGTGCACAGAAATTTGAGCCATATCAAATTTGAACCCGATTTTTAAGGCTATAAGGTAAGCTGCGAACTAAAGGGTCTTCTCTGACTTTTCAATGAAGAAAAAGTTGAATAACATATATCGGACTAATTCCTGGGAAGTTATGAACTTTTAAAATAAAGTTCAGTTGAAGGTAGATGGTTACCTGAAAATTCCTAAACAAGAGCGTTCTCAAATGTTTTAATAGTTGACTTTTGATAGGATTGTGACACCGTCTATCGTAAAAGCTCTTAACTTTAAAACGAACAAAGATACGGAATTTTTCCACTAAAACAAACTTGTTCTTTTTGGAAGAATGAACAAATTTGTCTTTGACTTCAATCAGATCTGAGCACTCCCTATATCCAAAAAAGAGGCCCGAAAATGGCCATTTTGTATGAAAAACCACTAACTGTGCTATTTACGTTGTCGCCACTGCAGGTAATGAGTTATTTCTCTAAATAAAATAAATGTAACCATAGCGGGTAACTCGACCCTATGAGTCTCGTTTTTGTGCAATAAAAAGTTGCTCGTATTAGGTCTTTGGGGTCTTCAGAAAAGTTTTATCTTATGTCAAGGGAATATCAATGATATTTTTTTTTATTTTTCGGTAAATTAATAGAAAATTTCTGAGTTTTCACTTAAATTCGTATGGTAACCCTTATTTTCTGTATGGTCATCCGCAGCCTAGTTGAAAATTTCAGTGGACTTTCTCGCAAAAAAAAAATAAGATTTAAAAGATTTTTAAGAGAAACTATGAATCTACAATTGCTCTGAAAACCTATAGAGAAATCTAATTTTTTCAACTTAGCTTAGGGTCGTGGTACCTCTATCGTGTAATTGAGGGAAAATAAACATTTTATTCTTAATTTAACGATTGAAATTAGTTCTCTTGATATTTATTGATAATGAATCGAACTTTCAAATTAACATCATCCTGTCCAGGGACTTTTTAGTCCCTGTAACTTTATAAAATAAATTTTTAGCTGTAAAATCTTTGATTTGACTCGTGATTCAATTCCACAAGGCACTATCAGAGTATTTTTAATGAAGAAAATTTAAGGTAATCGACCTTTTCGAATTTAAATCTTCTTAAAACGAACTAAGTTTTAAACTGAAGACAGGATAGAGTTAAAACTGACAATAAGGTCTCCAGGTAACGCTAGCCGTCGACATGACCATAAATAAAATAGTATTTTAATATAAATTTTTTCTTCAATGAATTTGTCTACCCTATCATAATTAAATAAAATAACTCAGTAAAGTTGTATGTAATGGTTAAGGTGTATGAAGTAAATAAGAAGATATGACTAAGTATATAATACTTAGTCATTATTGAGATGCTTTGTATATATAATATTAAAACAAAAATAACTACTTAGAAGAATTTGGACTCTAATTTTTAAATTAGGCATTTTTTTGTTACATGTATCTCTTTTTAGTGTATTGCTACCATATAATTTGAAAAAGGATTTTGATTGCAAAATTTAAATTATTTTTATTTTGCTTTAATCTCTCAGTCTTCTTATGTCTTAATTGAACAAAATTGTTATACAAAAGAACATGTGAATAATTTAAAGTCAATACGTTTGTGTAATGAAGAAATAAGATTTGATCAGCTTAAGTAAATTGAACTTGTTTATTTCTGTTATTATTTTATTTATATTTATTTTTTTTTCTTATTTAGGTTAATTGGGTGCAGTCTTAGGTCTTCGATTTTGTAATACATAACAAGATAACATTTTAATCAGGAAGATAATGCATTACGAAAATTGAATTTTGAAATTTATTTTTTTGGACTCAAATTTAACGGTTATAGACCAAAGGTATCAAAGGGTTAAGGGAACGTGACATGATTTTTTTTCATTGGACTGGACTCTTAATTTAAATGAGGACCTTTCGGGTGCTTTTTTAAGACTTTAAAAGAATAATTGCCACAAATTAACATTAGTAATGTCCTTGAATAATCATGATGTGTCAGGATAAGGATCTGACTTTGACATACAAAAATAGATTTGTTTTCAAATCATGGAGTTTATTTAAAAACATATCGAAAAAACCTCAAGCAAATCATGAACCATGTCACATAAAATCATAAACTTCACAAAAAATAATTGATTCAGTTCCTATCCCTTGATTATTTGTGATCATGATTTTAAATCCAAAAATTAAAACAGTTAATGAATATTGATACAAATAATTTCAAAAAAAAAACATTTCATGGCCAAAATCACTCGTTGGACATATGTAGGCATACAAATAATTTTATTTTAATAATAATAATAAAGGCAATAGTCGACCTTGAACTTGTTTTTTTTTCACATTACATTTGTATCTGCAACAAAATGCCAATCACAGCAGATTTTTAATTTTTATTTACAAATATGTGCAACAAGTGTTTATTTTTTTTTGTATTCAATTTAATGTGAGCACCAACATTTAACATCATAATGTGTAATAATGACCCATTTATTTATGAATGTGTTTATTATTTACTTATAAAATAATTATAACATTCATACAGCTGTAATTTGATTTTTTTAATTGTTTTAACCATTAAATTAAAATTTTTTAACTGTTTTAATTCATTCATACACTCATTCATTGAATTAATATGAAAAAAAAGTGAATGAGAAATATACAAAAAAAAAATACGATTAAAAGTCACAAAAAATAACGATAAAAGATGTTTCACGTGGTTGCACAAAGAGGTTTCTCAAGATTTCTTATGATGAAAGATTTTGCAATTTTAATTATTTTTATATGAAATTTCAATTAAATTTGTATGAATTCTTCGATAAGAACAATAAAAGAACTTTTTTATTATTATTAATGAAAACCTTGAAGTTTTTTAACACCGATTGAACTGTTTTTTTATTTTAATCTTTGATTATTAATAAATTTTGTGTAAAGAAGTAGACAAATTGACCTACTTTGATTGCTCAATACTATTAAAATTTATTAATTCCCTGATCACAATGCACGCATAAGACTGCTTCAATTTTAATACACTTCCTGATATCAGTAGAAATTACAAATCACTTTAATTTACAAAATTTTATGTGATATGAAATCTAGAGCAGAATATTCCAGAATTGTTACTCAATGATTTTTTTTTCTTCTTCTTCATCTTCTTCTTATTTATATTTAAATTTTAAATGAAATTGTATGAAATTAAATTAAATTTAAATGAAATGAAATTACTTATTAAAAAGAGTGAATGAGTAACACGAGATTATAAAATAAAATAAAAATAATTTTTTTCCTCAAGTCAATTCATTTTCAGATTTTATAATTATTTTTCTCACAACAATGCAATTTCGATTAAAATTCAATGAGGTTTCTTATGCGGATGTGAAAATTTACGTGTAAGACGATACAAAAACAATGTTTTGGGAAAGTTTTGTCCTTCTTAGTATGAAAAGGTCAATATCAGATTAGGAGTTCAAAATAAAATTGAAAGGAAATTTCTAGTACTATTCGTCGCTGATAAGAAATGATGAACTTGAATAAATATTGACTGAAATAAAAAAAAAAATGGTATATTAATCAGTTCAAAATGGAATTTCAACGGGAAAAATAAACATGTCATAATTTTAAAGGTAAGGCAATCTCTATTTCATGAAAAAATTAAATGTTATTGAATTCTTTGTCAATTTCATTGAATGAAAACTAAAATGATCCTGAAAAATAAAATGAAGCGCATTTATCTGTTGTTGGTGACTATTATCACAATTGGGAGGCATAATTCCGGATGATTCATTATTTTGGGCTGAGAGTGTAAAATATGAAATTTTGACCGTTACATGACATAATTGAGTGTTATTCCTTATTTTCAATTCAAAGTGCAGTATTCTTTCAATACTAAAGTCTTCGAATTCAGCTTGTTACTCCCTACGCTGTTGGTTGAGAACATCCGTAAACCATCCCGCATCATATGCATGGACTAAGAGATTGCCGATAATACTTGATTTTTTAAACAATTTAACAGGAAATGCGATAAAAATATCATTCATCAAACACCATGTAAGCGTCTGTGGACCAAGCCAGTTAGTACTGCGGGCGTTTTCAACTTACAGTGTAAGCTTGTGACCATTTTCACGAAATCTTTTAATTAAATTTCGTCCAATAGTCACTATTTCGTAACGTTTCATGATCTGGTTTAGTATTCAAATAAAAAAAATCGTTTGGCTAATGGGCGATAGATGTCGTACCATGTCACTGGGATGCTATAAATTGCAATGACGTTCTCACTTGTCTTTTTTTTCAATTTTATACCATCAAAGAACAATGCACGAGTCAAACACAATTAAAATTTTTTTAAATTAAATTAGACAAAGAAAATAACAATTTAATTTAAATTTAATTAATTTGTTACTGACCTCACCCAATCCTAACAATATAATAAAGGATTTGTCAGTGTAATTCATTGAAAGACCTGGTCTTGACATGATGAGTGAACAATTAAAAGAGAGCATGAAACTAATCATCACCTAATGCACTTTCAACTAAAAGTAAAAATTTTCTTTATCATTAAGTCAATGTCTATCAAAAAATATTGATGCATTAATTGAGTGGTTTGTGTTTTGACATTCATTAAATTTCAAGTGTGTCTGTGTGTGGGTTTGTGTGTGACATGTTCTTAAAATGAGCATGTGTGTTAAATTTCATTCATTCATTTAATACAATGATGATGATCGTTATGAGTGAGAGAAATATTATTTTGTGAATTTGAGGTTTTTTGTGTTGGTCTTTAGCTTATATTATCAATTTATATTGTTTACATATGTTAATCATGTTGCACGAGTTTATGAATTTATTGTCTCATGTTTTAATCTCAATGAGAGATAAGTGAAATGGAAAATTTTGAAGGAATCAGATGATTTTTGGTTTATATTCAGCAGAGAAAGAGCTAATGAAATAGAGAAGATAAGAGAGAGAAAATGAGAGTGAGTTTAAGAGAATGTCGTGAAATACAAAAGAAGAAAAACTGGATAAAAATGTTTAAATAATTAAAAATTAAATTTAAACCCTTCGTCACACGTCTTGGTTATATTTTAAAGATACACTTTTGAAAAATCATCTTCAGATTATCTGGTTTTTAGAAACGGAGAAATCTCAGATACGGAAACGGATTATGAAACAGATATGGATTAACGTAATGGGGCACATCAATGTTTGATTAATTAACCGCCGCTCCTATTATTGGGTATTGAACAAAAAGTTCTTCTATGATCTATTCTTTAGGTTAAAATGAAAACTTTTCTTGTCGGTGAAAATTATAGGTTTCAAAACAAATTTTATTGG
The DNA here is from genome assembly GCA_900002565.1 of Culicoides sonorensis. Lineage (NCBI taxonomy): Eukaryota > Metazoa > Arthropoda > Insecta > Diptera > Ceratopogonidae > Culicoides > Culicoides sonorensis. Next base: position 97,115 of record LN483562.1, on the reverse strand, counting down.
AAGCCATGCTCTGAATTTTTTCTATATATTTGCCACCTCTCCCTTCCCAAATTTTTATGAGAATTGCACCTAAAGACGAATTTGGAGCCTTGACCTATAGATTTTTATAGAAAAAAAAAAATATCTTAATAAAGCCCGTTCAAGTGATCAAAGGTTAAAATTGAAATGTCCCAATAATTTAGTAACACTTCATACAATCAGAACAGAATTTTACCTGATAATTTTCATGTAGATCAAGAAGAACTTTCATCAAACTATCTCTTCCAAAAAAAAAATTAACTTAAATTTTATTTATCTCCAAGTCAAGACCCACACATTATATCACAAATAATAGGCTAATTCTAAAATCGGTGTGAATGAACGCTTGATCAAAAACCAAAGATTTTTGTGATACTTTTATAAATTTTTTACTCAAACAACTCAGATAGATAAGTAATTTTTTTTTTGTTTAAATATACTCACATATCACACATTCAAAATTTATATGTATAAAGAATAAATGCGTTTCTACAAATGTGTACAACAAAAAACACACACATCATATAAATAAAACATTTGGTACCGTTGGATGGGGGGCCAATGTAATAATCTCTCTCTTTACTTTGCCTTTATTTCCCATTATTACATAAATTAGAAAATTCAAAATAATAAAATGTTAAGATATGAATATCTTAACTGGGGTTGGCTAAGGGGGGCCAATGTAATAATATAAAATCAATATTTCAAAAATGTCTAAAATGCATTCAAATGAAAAAGAACAATTTCTAGATCAAGTATTCTAACAATATTTTAAGTATATTTTAATTTGAAAAATAAATTATAGGAATATTCGTCACAAAATTTCAATTAAAAGCTGAAATATTTGATTTACTAAACGTGCTTCAATTCAAGGAGATAAATTTTAATAGAACTTATTGCTAAGCAAAGTATTATTTTCAAAATAACTGGACTGTGAATGTGACCACCGCTAATCGTATCTAATAATGAACGGATATAATGATAATGATTTTCTAGACTTTTAATGACTTTTTTAGGAGAATTTTATCCAAAATTTTCATATTTAGAACAATTTTGAATCAAAATTTATGAAATTCCTAAAGAAATGCAAGAACTTACGAAAAAGAATTCAACTTTTGGTGACACGCCGATCAATCAACTCACAACCCTAAAATGTTCGTGTCCCCCATCCAACGGTAGCATCACGTAGTGAAACTTGGGAGTGTAACTTGTTTTATTTTATTATTATATTTTCATTTCATATACACATAATATTTTGTTAAATTCAATTCATTCAACACAAAAGGCATTGCACATTGACGCGAGTGACTTTAGTCTAGTGAGAGTGTTAATCGCGAACAGAGGTGTCTGTTAAAAAAAATTATCATACAAATTACTTTTTTTCGTAATATCGCTCAAACATTGTTATTTATAGTCGTAATTAATTCAAGTATACTCTTATTTTAGCAATTTAATTGTAAATTTTATCAAAAAAATTCAATCAATCTAGAATATTGTAAATTTAAATGATAATCAACATCACAAGTAAAAGTTTAAAATAAAAATAATACAAGCAAAATCATCAGATAAGATTTTTCATTATATGCGCTCAAAATAAAATAAAATACATTGGCAAATAATTTAATGATTGTGTTAAATAAAAAGTAGCGACAGCTTCAGTGTCTATGTAAATAAATGTTAATATACAAAACAAAGTGAGATAATAAAATTTCAGAATCTGCTCATCATATAATTTTAAATATATATGGATTATAAAAATGCGACATGTATTGTTTTAATTTTTTCAACAATTATGATTTGTGTATTGAAAAAAAAAGAATGTCTTCGAAACATGAACGGGAAGTGATTTGAATAATGAATTTCAAGCACATACTAAATTTTTACAGTTCTTTGTGTGTATTTAAACCTGAAATATATCATTATTAAATAGATTTCAATTCAACTTAAGTGAACACTTAAATATGACATCACACTCAATAAGAAAATTCTCAAATGCCGGCTAATTCCTGTGTATGTTAAGAACACATTGAGAAAGTATCAACATTCTAATTATAGAACAATTTAATCAAATTCTACAAATGTATCAAATATTTTAGATTTTAATCAGACTAAATGAATGTGCGTTAAAATAAAAATAAAAATCAAGTATATTGATGAAAATAATTGTGTCGCATCTTGTTTCATTTAAATTAAACATTTTAAATTGAAAACTGACACATTTTGTGTACAAAATGAAGTGTGACCTTGTTTCACTGGATTACTGAAATTTCATACATTTTATGTGGTTAATATCAAAAACAATATTTAATTTTTTATCATTCCGTGCAATGAACTGATTTTTGTACAAATATTTAAATAAAAAGAAATAATTTTTTATAATCATGTCTGGAACACCAAAAGATTCAATGGAAATGGTTCCCAGTTGTAGTAGTTCTAGTAGTAAAGAACAAGTTTATACGACGCAAACCTCGCGCCATAGTTTGGATGGTGAGGTTAGTTCGGGGTCAACAGCTGGTTCATTTACGGTAACAAATCTCACGAGAACGCTTGATATGCAATTTGAGAATTTAAGTTATGCTGTCAAAACTGGAATAATCAAAAAAGGTAAACAATTTGATTTGATTTTAATGTAAATTCATTTTAATTAAGTGATATTCAGTAATTTGTAAACGATTGATTGTAACATTAAGCTGACTCACTTGAATAAAGTTATCAACGAGAAAATTAAAGTTCTAATTGACTTTGGACCTTCCCTCATAATCCTACGGGTCATCAACGACTTTCATCATAACCTTTTTTATGCCTTTTTGTATATATACAAATTATATATATGACATATGTCAATTGCAAAATCGACTCTCATGTAATAGGTCTAAATGGAGAAACCCGATATGAATTTCTGTATTTTGTGATTATCTTTCGATCTGGACACTAATCAACGAGTTTGTCCTTGAAAAATGTTTCAGGAAAGTCAGAAAAGTTGACAAAAATACATAAATAGGCCATCCATTCATGTCGAGTTATTCATTCGGACCCACCAGAAGGTGATGAGAGTTGAATTTGTGTATTTTTGTAATTTTTACGGTGTTGTTGATGCGGCAACTCAATTTGAGTTTGGACCCAGTTTAGACTAGTTAAAGGTACTGACTCTTTTGGACGATAGGTTAGAGGACCCTCTGATGGTTTTGTCCCAATGACTGGCGTTTATTTAAATCTAAGGGTTAAGTTACACTAACTTGTTTAGCCGTTAAACGAACAATGAGAGACATGACGAACATTTTTAATAGGGTCGAGTTACTGGCTAAATTTCAAAAATTGGGTTAATCAAATATATAGCTTAACTTTGTAGAAAACTGCATTTAAACATCTATTATGAAAAAACTTGTTTGTTTTAGTTAACCCATTAACCGCCGCTGGTCGATTTTTGGACCTGTAACTTTGGAGCCGGATTTCTTTTAGAAGTTCTCGAAATATTTTCTTCAAATTTTCAATATAAATAATAATAAGGTTTAAAAGGTGTCAGGCTAGTTGATTTTTTCGATTATTATAAGAAAATTATAAGTAGAAATAAGAAGAAAAGTCATTTTTGTACGTATTTCTGTGACATTATACGACACTTTCAATCGGCTCTCCTGAAAAATTTTTGTATGAAACTCAAAATTTTCATCAATGAGAAAAGTTTTCACTTTTACACAAAGAACAAACCCTAGAAGAAAATTTTGCTCTAAACTCAATATTTCTAGGAGAGGCGGTTAATGAGGTAAAATTACTTAAAATATTCGGTAGCGGTTATGAACGAAAAACAGTTTCACTACCCTATATTAAAAATGTAAAAAAATCCTTAATTTTCAATTACAATTAAAAAGTAATTTATTAATTAATTTGAGAAGATCGTAAAAAAAAAATCAAAATCTGATATTTCATTGTCATTTTATTGTAAGAATTGAATTTCACAGATTAAATTCATTACAAAGCAATTTCAATGTACAATTTATTGCTTAAGTAATTGAATTATAAACATTTCACATAGCCATAAGAGTTCAAAAATTAATAAAAATTGGCCTTTTTGAACCTAATTTTAATTTAAAGCATGTGCCAATACAAAAATTATAATCATAATACAGACAGTTAATAAAAATTCATGATAAGGTACCTAAAGACTTAAAACTAAAGATTTGAGTTATTATAACAAGGAGCTTAACACAAAATACCTTATCTTATTCAATTATTGAATGTAACGATAACTCATTTCAAATATGTGATTAAATGTGTAAATTTCAAGACGTTGACTTATAACTGATAAGAAATTAGATTTGACCTCTCATTTTAATACGTTAACAGATTTAAATTTAGGTCATTCCTCAAAAAATTTTAAAATATGTTATTCGAATTCAATTTAATTTTTGTTGTATTGAACTTTGTCGTATGACGTCTTTTGATAACAATGCCCAATTCAAGGTTAAATTACCAGTAGTGTTTCCTTATCAAAAATTAATTTTTGAACCACGCGCGAGTTCTGAATGAAATTTCACAGTTTTTTGCTACAGTAATTGATTTAAATTAAAACCATGATTAAATAATCGTTAAATTTACTGATGTTTTGAAGTTCAATTTTAAAATCAAATTCTTATCCTTTTAAAGATAAGTTGATAGTGATATTTGTGAATCAGTCCTAGACAATTTTTTTTATCATTTTGTCACTACTTAGTTTAAGAAACACCTGTGAAATGAACTGATAAGTGCTTTATATGAATAATTTTTGATAACGCAAATCTTGTATTTTTTTTTCAATGAATTAAGCTTCAAATTTTATATTAAATTTTGATAAGCTTCCGCATTATTTTAATTAAAAAATTATAATTTGCAAAAATATTTGATTAAAAAATAAAGAGTGAACTGCACAAAACTGCCACCAATTTTCTTTTCCAAAATTCAATGAGTTATGGATTCATATTCAGGTTCTTCTGTAATTCTGTAAGACTGCTCGACAAATATTAGATGACCAAACCTCAATTTTAATTTTACATTACGACTTGTAAAACAATTAAAACGTCAAATAATGCGCCTTTAACAATTTCATATGTTTATCTTCATGTCAATGATAAGCTAAGTGGTTACAAGGCCTGAGTAACAAGACATTTTATTATTTCACATTTACAATTTTACACATTTTTAATTATAAATCACATTTCATTCCAGAACAAAAAACGATATTAAAGAGTGTCAGTGGCGAATTTAAAGCTGGCGAGTTAACAGCAATCATGGGACCATCAGGAGCTGGAAAGAGCACCCTCCTAGACGTGCTCTCCGGATACATGTAAGTTCTCTTGACTTTTTGTATCATTATTTCATTGCATCAACCTTATAAATAGACTTTAATTAATTCTCAATAAAAATAAATGACTCTCTTTGTTACTATAAAACACTACAAAATCAGTTACTTCAAGTTAACCACCTCATATTATATTTGTAGCAACATTTCAAGTGCACTTGTACTTGAACACAGTTCGACTGAAACTCACTCAGCTGCTACATTCAAGTCCATTCAAGTACAAACTATAAATATTTTTTATGATTATTTTAAGTTTAGGGTAAAGTACGATACGTGATAGATTTAGATGAGTCATTTTTATTACCTGTTGCGTGATGTATATAAAATGCATCCGTATACACACAACACTAAGAGATTATTGATGTATTATATTTTCTTTTATGTTATAGTAAACAAATTCTACTCGTTCATTGAGTTTTTCTTTATGAAAAAAAAGAAATAAAAAACAAAAACATTTAAGTGCATGAGTAACTCATTTGTACTTGATCATATGTTGCCATGAAATTGTAGTATGTGTGCTTTTTTTGTTTATTTCCTTTATTATTGTTGTATGTTTAGAAGAAATTCGACTATAAGTGCATACAAACTTAATGTTTTTTTTTTTTAATATTATATAGGTCGTTGTTCTCAGTTTCAATAAAAATATTTAGAGTTTGAATAACACTCAAATTTTAGGAAACCATTTATCATGATGATTACATTTTAAAGCTTTGATACACGATCTGATATTAAAACTTTTATTTTAATTACAGTGAGAATTTCAATGGAAAATTATCAGTTAATGGGCTTCCAATAGATAATAAGGCATTTAGACGACAATCAGCCTATATAATGCAGGATAGTAATCTTCAACCGCTTCTGACCGTTAAGGAAGCGATGCATTTTTCCTCAAGTCTCAAAATAGGTGATGAAATGTCCAAAGAAAATAAACGAATAAGAGTAAGATTTTTTAAATTTAAACAATTTGACCGTTAAATTAAAAGAAAAATACATTTTTTTTTGTAGGTAGAAGGTATTATAAAGGCAATCGGTTTACAAAATGCCACAAAAACACTCACAGGTCAACTTTCTGGGGGCCAATTAAAGCGATTAGCGATAGCATTAGAACTAGTAAATAATCCACCTGTTATGTTTTTTGATGAACCAACAACAGGCCTTGACTCATCAATGTCATTCCAATGTATTAGTTTGTTGAAACAATTATCCCACCAAGGCAGAACGATCATTTGGTGAGAAATCATTTAAAATTAACTGTGTTGAAATTTCCTACTAATAAATACGAATAAAGTTCCTTCATATACTAAGGCGACGCTTCTATAAATTTCCATTTCAAATTGATTTCAATTCATCGTATCGGTGTAAAATTAAATGGAAAACAAAGTATCTTGACCAGGAAAATTTATTTAAGGCGTTCCCTTAAAATAAATTTGTAGGAAAATTAAACACGGTTTGAACCTGTAACATTTTAATAAGATTTTTATTTTTAGCACAATTCATCAACCCAATGCCCTTACATTTGAAATGTTTGACCATTTATTTGCCATAGCAGAAGGAAATTGTATCTATACAGGAGCACCGCATAATCTTGTTTCATTTTTAGCGGAAGTTGGATTGAAGTGTCCATCAAATTACAATCCTTCGGATTATTGTAAGTCATTTTTTGTTCTTGTGTTTATCTCATGGATATAAATTGAATTTTTTTCTTAATTTAATTTATAGTACTGGAAATCGCCACCAACGATTACGGTGTTCACAATCCAACATTATCGAGGAAAGTTAAAAATGGAAGTAACACTGAATATAGGAAGAAAAAAAATTCCTCAAATGGTATGAATTTGAATTTAACTTTTATGAGATATGATTTTATTTTTTTTATATTTTACAGCCTCATATTCGTACAATAAAAGTTCAAATAAATCAGTAGTCGATAGTCCAACCGAAGAAGAGCTATTTCTCCCTTCAAACGAAGCATTAGCTAGCACCACAGACGATATTGATGGATGTCCTTCGACGGACATCTCATCCTCACCTAAAGCATTATCATTACCAAAAAAATGTTGTCATCGCGATGATCGATATCCCACATCCTTCTTCAAACAATTCTATACCCTTTTAATGCGTACCTTCCTCATCCTAAGTCGAGATAAGTCAATGACAACGACACGCCTGGTTATACATTGTTGCATGGCACCACTCATCGGCATCTTGTTCTTCGATATCGGAAATGACGCAAAACATGCAAGAAGTAATTTAAATTACATTTTCTTCTCAATCATGTTTCTGATGTTCACAGCATTCAGTGCAATGCAATTGGCATGTAAGTGACTAATTCGAGATATGAATTTGAATTAAATCTAATAAACATTTTTTATTCATTTTAGTTCCCCTTGAATTGCCAATAATTACACGGGAACACTTTAATCGATGGTACAGCTTAAGAGCGTATTACATTGCAATGACATTAGCTGATGTACCGATTCAAGTACTTTGCTCGTTTATATATCTAATTGTAACGTACTTTATGACATCACAACCTTTGGAATTATATCGATTCGGAATGTTTGTATCGATTTGCATAATGTGCGTTTTTGTTGCACAAGCACTTGGACTTTTGGTTGGAGCGATATTCAGTGTGAAGGTAAATCAGATTTAATTTCAGTCAAAAATCCACCTTTAACATGAAATTTTATTAATTTTTGTAGTACGGTGCAATATTTGGTCCATTTTTCATCTGTCCATTCCTCATATTTTCTGGATTTTTTATTCGCATAGCAGATGCTCCGATATGGTTAGGATGGCTATTTGATCTGTCATTCCTCAAGTATGCCTTGGAAGGTGCAACACTAGCGATATTTGGAAATAATCGGAAAAAAATGCCATGCAATGAAATGTTTTGTTATTACATTAAACCGGAAAAATTCATGAAGGATATGGCATTAGATAAAGGCAGTTTTCTGTATGCATGCATTGCTTTGATAACGATGTGTTTTGTGCTACGAATTGCGGCATTTTATGTGATGTCTTATCGTATTAAGCATAAGGGGTGATATAATTAGAAAAAAATTAAATTAAATAATTTTAAGAAAAATCGGATATGTAACGTATTAAGAGAATGTGCCAAAAATTGTTAAAACCCTTTCATAAAAAGTAGAATTTTAAGAGACTCATTAAATTTTAAGAATTATTTTTTATCTAACTTTAAAATAATAAAATTGTAATAATTCGACCATCAAGTGATATTACTAATTTTTGTTAATTTTAAGGTTTATCGATTTTGTAATTAATTAAAGAAAAAGTTAAAAAAAATATACGGAAATCTTCATTTATTGAATTTTGCATTACATTTACCGGTACTTTATGCAAGATATTAACGTCTGTGTATAGATAGCGCAAAAATTATAACGCGCTCTGTACGTAAATTATAAGGAATTATACCATGCATAAAGTACTAGTTAATAACGATTTTTTTTTAAAAATCATGTGATTTTCCCTGAATTTATGCAATGTCCTTTTTTTTACTGTCGCGTTTTTCAGACCTTTCGATGGTTTTACGGTTTCCTTGAGCCTGCTGTTTGTGTCATTTTGATGTATCTTTTTAGTCTCTGTATCAATATCGATGTGTAAGTGGGCTTTCGAGTCTGAATAATAGTGACAAAGTGTGAATTTTTATAAACTTTATTTCTAATGTAAAAAGTTCATTCACAACCTTAACCTCTCATTAAGATATAAATTCATTCATACATTCAATGACCTTTTTACAGCATCACTTACAGAGTAGAATATGGGCATTCATTAATTTAAGAAATGTCGCAGATAAATTTAATGGTGTTTTTCATCATTTATCTTATAAGTCACTTAACAACTTGCAAAAGCTTGACGAAATAACCAGAGTATTTTAAACAAGGCTTCACGTCATTGGTTCTGTGAGTAGAAAACCCTTAGTAGTTCCAGCTACACGAGTGACCATAATCCTGAATTTAATTTAAAAGATCGGTAAGAAATTCACTCAAATTTTATCCCCGCAAACTTCCTGGGAGCATCGAGTAAAGATTCTCGTTTCAGAAATGAACCTCGTAACCCTGCGGCAGATTTTCATTTTACAGTGTATACAACTCAGAGTACACCACTGAAAAAAAATATTAAGTAAGTATTCATTTCAATGAAATTCCAACATCATGAATGAACTGCCCCTTATATACATAACGGCTAATAAACTTTACTTCGTACGTTATTTAAAGTCCTATTAAGTTTTAGTCATAAATTGAGAGAGCGCGAGAATAAACGTCTTATAATTTAATCAATTTAATTTTGGACTTGATAATAATTTTAAAAAAAAATAATCATACAAACATAAACATTTTAAAGTGAACTAACAAGAAATTTCAAGTGATATTTAAATAAAAGCATTAAGAAACCATACATAAAAAAAATAACTAGTTACATGAAATTGCAACAACTTTCCCTTTTCATAGATATTTTGACTTGACTTGTATGTTCATTTAATTTAAGAAAGAAATTAAAATTAAAAATCAACTACGCATGAATACCAAATAAAAACAAAATTAAATTGGTCAATTGGATTATCATGAACGTAACTCATTTGAAGTGAATGATTTTAATCACAAAGTAATAAAACAAACATTTGAACTGATTAGACAAACAATAATCTTTGATTATCTGTATGACACCTTACAATAAATTTAAATTCAAAAAAAAATCGGCTACCTAATTCAAAAAACAAACAAACAGTAAAAAAAATATAATTTAAAATTCAAATTTATTCCTTTCATTGATTTACAATCAAAGACATCTAAAAGTAAAATGTGTATAATTTAATAAATAAATAATTTTAAAACAAATATAAAATTAACCTTTTGCATGTCATGAATTGATTCCTACTTTTGAGTTTCAATTATATGCAAAATAAAATGTTTATTATCAATAATTCTCATGAGTTTTTTTTTTGAGTGTATTATTTGTTATGTATAAGTCAGACACTTCTGATAATAATAATGAAGACGATTGCCTGAAATTTTAATTCATGGTCACACAGTTATCAAGAAAATGTTCAAAACAACGGACTTGTTTTAAGATTTTTATTAATTTATAAATTTTGATTAATTCAAAGAAATTTACCATCACTTTGGAATACAAGAAAACTGGTTTAAGAATAAAAATTAAAAAAAAAAATCACATAATGTTACCGGATGTTGATAAACATTGTAATGGCTTAAATAAAAATGAAATTAGGTTGGAAATTGACAGGAAAAAGGCATTTAGTATCGATATTCAGTTTACCGGATTAAATTATTCAACAAAAACATGTCGTAAGTAGGCTTATTAATTGTGAGCAATGATATTCTAGAATGAATGTCAAAGGTCACGGGCGGACGTAGAATTATTAAAATTTCAGTTTAAATTGATGTGAAAACGTTTATTTCCAATTTTTTTGAAAAAAATTACAATCTTTCGATAGCGAAGATCTTAGGAAAGTTTTCGATTGAGTTTCTTATCATCCAAAATTTTGTTTGTTCAAAAATTACAAGGAATTACTGAAATATTATGGAATAGAAAAATCATGACCTTTAGTTTTGTAGTAACAATGTTACAAATGTTTGTTATCTCATTTTTTTAAATAATCCATTTTAATCTTTTTCAATCATTTTCCCATATCAAAGATTAAGAAGCTTATAATTCATTGTTTCATGTTCGATTGATCAATTGAAATCTTTTTAATTGTTTTATTTTTTTACAAAATTAATTTAACGGAATTTCAGGCGTTTGACTAGGATGACTCAACTTTGGCTGAGGATCAATTTCATACGTCATTTGAAGTTTTTCATACAAAATGCTGAAATTTCTCAAGTGAGGTTGAAATTGACCTCCTGACCGTTGCCTGTGACCGTTGTTAGATTTGCTTTGACGTACATTCTGGCTTTAGTTTCTAATTTAAGGAACAACAATCAGGCATATTTCTTAACTCATTAACCGCGACTGTTGCGTTTACGCAACACTACTTTGAGGACACTTTTCTCGTTCAAATCAAAAATTTCTTTGTCAATCTTTTTTATTTAGAGTCTTAATTTAAAAAATTTCTTTTATATCAAACAGTTGAATCGTTTTTGAATTTTAACCTTAAACTAAAAAATAATGAGCTAAACTTTTAAGAAAAATCGCGTTTTTTTCATTCTCGTACAAGGTTTCTGTGTAGGTTTGTGTAGCACTTATACGTATTTTGTTTTGGCTCTCCTGTAAAATTTTTATATGAAACCTAAAATTTTCACCGAAAAAAAAAGTCTTAATTTTATCCTAAAGAATAAATCATAAAAGAACTTTTTGTTCAAAACTCAATATTTTATGAGCGGCGGTTAATGTCTTAAATGTAAAAGGCAAAAAAATTCAGGATGCGATGAATTTAACTTTTTATTTTGATCTTCAATGTGAACGAACAAAAATCTGCTTATTAGTTACTGCTTAGCCTAGCTTTCATGGCATCTAAGACAGTCAAAGCCATTATGGAGAAAAATTGGGTTTTCAGAACACTCCAGAGTTTCAAGATGTAGAGACTTTTGAGTCATAAAAAGTTTTGTTTTACATTTATTGGTCTTCCAGGACCTACAGTTAATTTGTACGTATGTATGAAGAGTCTGTAGAGCCATACGCTGGCAGATTGTGATCTCGCCACTTGAAATCGAAGCCAAATTCATAAAAAATATTTTAATTGAATAAGACGGATATTTTCTTTCATTATGTGAGCCTACTTTGGGTTTAATTCGACGTAACACGAACCTTTGCGCTCCCTTTTCATAGACACAAAGTGTGCAATTCCAATAATTCCTCATTAAAGATTAATTACTGTTTTGAAATCACACCTCATATGAAAAATTAATTTAGCAAAAACCAGTTCTATGTTTGACTTACTTACATAACATTATTTTTATAGATGGCGAAAACATTCGCATATTAAATGATGTTGATGGCAAATTCCAATCAGGCCGACTGAGTGCTATTTTAGGTCCAAGTGGCGCTGGAAAAACATCCCTATTAAATATTTTAAGTGGATTTCAGTAAGAAAATTCAAATGTAACCTTATAAAATAATTTAAATTCTTACATTTTCACAGGAAACACGGTGTCACAGGGAAAATTTATGCCAACAAAGAATTAATCAACTACCAAACATTCCGTCGTAACTGTTGTTTTATTACACAAGAATTAGCCCTTCTCGAATATTTGACAACATTTGAAACTTTAATGTTTGCAGCTGAATTGAAGTTACCTGCAAAGATAAGTCGAAAAGAAAAGTACGAGACAATTAATCGCATAATCAAATTACTTGGCTTACAAAAATGCATTCACAATAATGTGTATCACTTGTCAGGTGGTGAAAAGAAACGTCTTTCAATTGGTGTTGAATTAATTACAAATCCAAGTGTGATGTTTTTTGATGAGCCCACAAGTGGATTAGATAGTGTCTCATCGCTGCAAGTAATTAAGCATCTGAGAAGCTTAGCACATGATGGTCGAACTGTCATTGTGGTGGTACATCAACCAAGTTCGAGTCTTTTACAGCTGTTTGACGATTTGTACATCCTGACAAATGGAAATTGTATTTACAATGGACCGTTAGATGAAATGGTGGATGTTTTTAAGCAAGTTGGATTTAATTGTCCGAATTATTATAATCGAGCTGATTATGCTCTTGAGGTTGCTTCATATAGTCTCGTTTCAACGAGTGATGATGGTGATAGTGTGTCCTTGAAAGAAAATGACGAAAATTGTACTTTTGATTTGATGATGAATGGACTTGAAAAATTAATCGCAATGAATAAAGACAAGAGCATGGATTTTAAAGACTATCAAAATACCTTAGAAATGGCAGATGAAACTGCGTCAGTAGACCAAAATCTGCTATTAAATAATTTGACACCTAGTCAGAGTAGCAAAGAAAGCAGTATTGCGTCAGGATGTGAAGGATATGGAGATTGTGAATCCACAGAATATGAAACTTCGTTATGGACACAAATAAGGGTGTTAACTAAAAGATCGATGCTGTGCACAATGAGAGATCGGGTAAAAAGTTTCCCAATTAAAAAAGATTAGTTGATTTAATTTTATCTCATTTCAGTATTTTGCTCAATTACGAGTCATAGCTCATATTGTGGTAGCACTATTACTAGGGTCAGTCTTTTACAATGTCGGAAACGATGGCTTAAAGGTCATGACAAATTTATCATGTTTATTTTTCTTTCTTCTATTTATATTTTTTGCAAATACAATGCCGACAGTGCTTACATGTAAGTTTAAACTTATTCAATGTAAACATTTGTGAATTATAATTTTTTTTACCTTTCAGTTCCAAGTGAAACAGCAGTCTTTGTGAATCAATGTTTCCTAAATCATTGGTTCTCATTGAAAGCTTATTACTTTTCTAAGCTCTTAGCAGATTTACCACTTCAGCTGATATGTCCATCAATTTTCATCCTTATATCATACTACATGACCGGACAACCATGTGAATCAAATAGATTTTTCATGCTCTTAACGGTTTGCATTTTCATGGCTGTAATGTCACATTCACTGGGATTAGTGGCCGGTGCTGCTTTTAGTGTTAAAGTAAGATGAAAATTAAATTATTTTCATGCAACAACTTAATTTAATGTTAATTTCAGCATGGTGTATTTCTCTTACCTGCAACAAGTATTCCAATGCTGATATTCTCAGGATTCTTCATACGATTTGATGAGTTATGGTCATTTTGGACGCCATTTACTTATGTGTCGTATTTCCGATATGGCTTGGAGGGTTCAGTTCAAGCAATTTACGGATTTAATCGGACAAAATTGGATTGTTCACAAGGATTTTGTCTGTTTAAAAACCCGGAAAAGTTTTTAAGAGAGCTGGACATGGCAAATGATACTTATGTACTTGATTTAACGGGATTATTTATTTGGATTGTATCACTTCAAATTGTCTTGTATTGCGTACTCAAATTGAAAATGTGTAAAATTAGATGAAAAATGAATTTTGAAACTAAATGTGGCTTAGAACATGACAATTTATGTTAAAAAATAATAAAATTGAAAGTTAAATTTGATTATTCACATTTTTTTGTTTAATTCACGTCTTTTCATAAGCTTATTATCCGGTTTTTGAATAAATTAACCGTATTGAAATTTCCTTAGTTCCTACAAAATTTCAAGGTGTTGCCTTAAATAAATTTCTCTTGAAATTTCGGCCGTATCTAAAATTTTGAATTTGTTTTTATGATGGAAGTAAATCGAAAAAGGCCTTTGGACATTTGGACTTTGGCGAAACATGAACACGAAACAATTTTCCTTTTACCGTTATCTTGAATTATTGTGAATTGAAGCACATGTGAATGAATATTCAAATTTCATGCCAAAGTGAAACAAAATTTTCCTAGATGGCTCTGAATCCGATCAAAAAAGAGACAAGAGACATTTAAACAGAATTTTTAATCAAAATTTCAGACATTTTCATTGTTAATGATCATTTTATTCAAATTCATTCATTGACTGGACTTTAGATAAAATAAAAATAATAAAGAAAACCGGCTATTCAGATGATTCATCTGTAAATTATCTTCTCGCTCTCCCCCTCTCTCATTTAATTTTGATTGACATCGTCCACCAAACAAGTAAGTCATGATGAAGTAGCCTTTCAACTACATACCGTTGACAAAAATCACACAAATAAAAATTATTATTATTATTTTTTCACCTCGTTGAATACACATTTTGGAGACATAATATTTTTATTATGATTTTTTTTTATTTTGAATCCATGATTCATGAAAGAGAATAAATATTTCTCATTTTATTTGTTTATTTTTTTTTTAATTTAATTCAACAATAACTATACAAACATGTCATAATAGTTAAGTAGTGGGTATGGTTTAAACTGAAAAGAGACACATACGATGAATATTTTAAACACACACTTTTATTTATTCAATATAAGCATATAAGTAAGAGATTAACGGATAGTCCAGTTCAGTCAGTTTTCAGTTGAATTTCGCAGTATTACATTAGAATTGGGTGACAAAAGTATTAAAAGAAAATTAAATATTTAAGGTAAAATTAAAAAAAAAATAGTGAAATGGGATTAAATTAAAATAAAAATTGAATTGAAAGTAAATTAAAATTAAATTTAACTTTAAATTCCCCGGATTTAAAAAAATTTACGCAAATATTTTAATCATCAAAGTAACCTGTGACCCCAAAACAAATCACTTCATATCCAAACTAATAAAATTTTATCATTGTCATACATTGTTCCAGTACAAGTCACGCTTATTTGCGTCAATAAAATTAAACTCAAAGTGTACTTTTTCATTTCATTACAGATAAATTTAACATCGCAATATAAAACAATTGAAAATTAAAATTATAAAAATATAAAAAAAGCTCAGTGAAAATGCAAATAATTCAGTGTATTTTTGTTCTATCAATGGTCATTTTTGCAGTGAATGCTGCTCCAGGTAAGCAATTCATGATATTACTTTTATTTATATTTTTTTTATTGTTTCAATAAATTTCAAATCGTCATTTGAATTGAAAATAAAAATGAATAATATTGAGATCTGTGTTGATAATAATTTT
Source organism: Culicoides sonorensis (assembly GCA_900002565.1). Taxonomy (NCBI): domain Eukaryota; kingdom Metazoa; phylum Arthropoda; class Insecta; order Diptera; family Ceratopogonidae; genus Culicoides; species Culicoides sonorensis. Next base: position 81,141 of record LN483562.1, on the reverse strand, counting down.
CCGGTCAATTTATCATCCGGTGATCATGTTTGATCTTCGATTGTTCGAGAAACTATCAAAGCACGATTTTTTTTTAGCATTTAATAAGTTTGTTGTTGAGATGAAATAAAATGATAAATAAATGAATGTTAAAGGACGTAATTTAAAAGGAATTGAAGTTCAATTTCAGTTGTTGAACGTGTTTTTGGGTTTCCGGGCTCTAATCAGATTGTGATACTAATTACTGGGGTTATTTAAAAGCTTATTAAAGGACGTATAAGGCGCATAGATATTTGGGTTACGTTGAAATCAGACCAAATTACCTCAAATTATGAAAGAAAATAATTTGTTTTCGAATTTGACCTCGAATTGAAATGCTCTGACATGAGAAATTGTCACTGTATAGCTATAGACCATTCATAAACACATACAAGTAGGACCTAAGCCCTGAAAGACCGAAAAAGATTGAACGAAAAATTTCCTGACTCAGAAGCTATTAAAAATTGATGCTCTTTGGTGCTTGAGGTAATCGGTATCATCAAGTTTTTTTTCCATAGTGCCTATAATTAGCCAACTCAATGATATTTTTTTAATAAACACTATGGTGATTCAACCAGCTTTTGAGGAGTTCTCTAAATAAGAGAAGCTCTGATCCGATCAAATGTCGAAAATGACTGAAAAATTATTTAAGCTAAAGTTGGGTATCCAAAAGGCATCATTTCGGTCTGAAAGGTCCGGAGCAGTATTTCCAGGAATTGTGTTTTGAAGATCTTATAACGAGATCTGAGTGAATCACGGTAATGATGATGATTTATCCATTTTTTTTTTAATTCGTTCGTTCTAGATCTTTATTTTTATAAAATACATCTCTAAGAACAATTCTGAAAGTGCATCATCCTTTAAAAGATTCAGAGCATATAACCACATCATAATTATTATGACAATTCAATATCATAACGGTTATTTTACATTGACATGCAATTTTTTAATACCATCAGCGTTTTTCTGCATATTTTTTATCCGGCCATTCAATGACACGCAAAAAATAATTAATGATTTTTTTTTATTTTACAGCCAAGAACGATGATGTAGAATTTGTCGAGATCGTTCCCTTGGAAAAACGCAATGGAACTTTTGGTTTAAATGAATATGATGAAGATGACGTACCAGCTTCCTTTTTCCCAGTTGCATATTTTCCTTTCAATATTGATTTCAGAAGTCTCTTCACTGGATTTGATGGTAAGTCAATTCTAATTTTTTAAGCGCATTTCTCGACGATTTGATGTTGTCCGTCCGTTTGTGTCAAAAAGTGCTGATTTTTTGCAAAATGGTGAATTTTTCCAATATAATGGAATTTTCCAAAATGGCTGACATTTCTTTTGCCTGTCAGTCACCATGATTGGGTCACATTTTTAAGGACAATTCAATTATTTTGGTCATTAATGCTTAAAAATATAATAAACAATTCATTCAAGTCTCATAAATGATTATAATTTTCACTTGAATAACAGATTTTTTTTTCCTTTCAAATAAAAAACAAACAATTAACCTTGTAAATTTTCCTAGAAATTTCCATTTACAATTTCAATATAACTTCAAACAAAATAAAATCATTTAATATGAAAATAACCTTCAGGTGTGTGTTTAAAATGTATCATTATATAAAAAAATGTGACTTTTTATTGCGAAAAAAAATGTTAATGTTTAAAATAAATAAACATGAATGCCGGTTACTTTTATCATATCTATTGTGATTTATTGCCATACATGAATCATGCAAACAGAAATTTCATTTAAAATACAATGTTGATTGAGCCTGGTTATAACTATTTTTTTTTTAAATTTTATTTACAGATTTAATTACTCGAATGCGTAACAGTTTCCATTCGTTAATTGATGAAGATGATGTTACTAATAAAGGCAATACGACATCAACTGTCAAAGTGAGTTAAATTTTGATGAAATTTCTTTAAAAAGGATTAATTAAATTGAATTGAGTTTTTTTTTTAAATAAGATCGTTGATAATCATAAAGTGGTGATCAATGACACGACTTATAAGAAAGACACACCTTATGGAACACAATTCGTCAAAGTTCGTACGGTTCACGTGAAGCCATTGAATGAGAGTGGTGAAATTGAGACATCTGAAATCGAAAATCCATTAGAGAAAAGCACTTCAATTCCAGAAGGGGCTGATCGTGACACGGAATTGCTCGAAGATGCAAATGATGAAAGTAATCAGGTAATGGATGAGCGTCAAACTGATTTTGATAAGCATGAGAAGAGTGGTAAATTGAAGGGATCTGCAACTATATGAAAAAATTAATGCTTGTTATTTTATTTTAACCTTATTTTTGTATATAAAAATGTATTTTAAAGTATATTGCATGACATTGTAAATTATATTGCATGGAATATAGTAAAGTTATTTTTTTTTATTATTATTGGGATGAATATGAAAATTTAATCCATTTTTTTCATATTATCTGTAGTTAGTTTTCAATTGTAAAAAAAATTATTGCTTTATTTGTATCTGCATCTTTCAAAATTGTGATAATTTTAGGTTCAGACGGTTGCTTCAATCTGAAATTGTGGATTATGCGAATAATGTCTCTATAAAAAATCGCAACCCACGTGGCTCTTTTTAAAATAACAGATTTTTTTGTAAATAATTTTTCCGATAAGTTCGAACCCAGCATGCTTGAATCCACTCCTCTAAAATTGTCTTTGTGATCGTCATCGTACTTTTTACTCACAGACATCATGAATTTTCCTTGTAACTGAATTTAAACAAAAACCTCAGTTAATATTGCTTGTGTATATTAAAAATTGCATTATTTGAAAGTAAATCGATTTCATTCCGGATTCAGTGCACTTTTAGTAGTATAATTAAAGTTATTATGATTGATTTAACACATTAAAACAGTATTTTATAAATGAATTAGCAATTATATAATAAGCATGATGGCTAGTTAACTCTAAAGCTTGTACGATTGTAGAACGGATATGGAAGTGTATCTAAAAATAATTACGTATAATTTTCTTAAAGCAAATCGTATTTGAAAATTTATCGAAATCATCATCTTCGTCATCATCATCATCATCTGGTGAATCATACGAAGAACGTCCTCAACACACAGCTGATATTCAATTTGTGAGCTTGGAATCAAATCCAATTGAAACACATCAATCCATTGTAAACCAAGAGAATTTCATTCCGCATCGACAACCCAGACCAACTTTTTACAACACAAATCCAAATTATCGACCACCAGCTCCCCCAGTTTTCTCATTTCCGGTAAATCATCACCTAAACAGACCATTTTACACACAACAAAGACCAGTAAATGAATTTCCTCGACCAATATTCAACTCGGAACTGGATGATAATGATAATGATGATTCGGGTGCTGGCGAAGGTGCATCTGAAGTATACGACTTAACTAATGACATTCGTGTGAATCAGTTTTTGAGTGAACAAGGGCGTCCATTTCATCCCGATGCAGAATTCATTTCAGTTCCAAATCAACCGAGGCCACGACCCTTTGAAAGTTATCCACAGCAGTATCCCACGTACTATTTTACTGCCTTTAGGGATATTAAAAAATAATTTTTTATTGTTATGCTAAATCTTCAATTCATATTGCTGCCATAACCAAAGACTATTAATTTATAGTTGTTTTATATTTTAATTTATTCCTCTATTTATTTATTTATTTGTTACATACAAAAAATATTATAAGATAAACAATTAAAATAAGGATTATTCAATAATGACTGATAAAATTTATGATTATACAAAAAAAAAAATAATAATTTTTTACAATTTTGATTGCTCTTGTTTCGAAGATTTAAGTTCAAGCTTCTGACTCGCCAATTTCACGACATCCGTAGCACAGCCCCAGCAAAGCGTTACACCAGCACCACCATGTCCATAATTTTGTATCACAGCAATTTTTTCACCATTTTCAGTTTCATAGTCCTCAAATTCAATGCGGACTGTTGTCCGACCAGGTCTTAATCCAACCCATTCTCTAAGCACCGGAGCATTCTTTATACTTTTCACCATTTTAGCGCATCCCACAAATATAAATTCACGATCTTTTGGACATGGCATGACATTAAAATCATCCGTTTGATGTGTACCACCAACGATACATGAATTTTGATTTGGAATCACGTAATTTCCATCGTCACTATCATCCAATATCGCTTGAAATTGCCATGGAGCTGACACACGTGCGACTTGTCCTCGTATCGGTTTAACATTTGAATCATTTACAAGGTATTTTGATCCAAGTCCCGTACAATTTATGATTAAATCGTAATTTTCTTTTGTTAATTCGTCGAGTTTGAATACTTTGCGTCGAATGAATCGACCACCAGCCTGTTCAAATCTTTTGTACAGATAAGGTAATAATTGTGTTGGTTCTGCGGTAAATGTTACAAATTGTGCACCACCACTGTAATTTCTTTCATGTTCCATTCGTATTCTGTTTAATTCGTGGTCAGTTAATGCGCTGTAACCGAAAACAACGTTTTTCCAACACGGCTCTTTGACATTGGGCTCTGTGGTTAGTCTGAGACATGGAATTAAAGTTACACCGGCTTCTTTTGAAAGGCCGTTAATCCAAAGTTCTTTGAAGAAATCGTGCGTTTCCTTTGACCATTGTCTGAAATAAAATAAACAAAAAAATGTAATAAAATTATTTTAAGGCCGGTCATCAACAGCAACACGTTTTTGAAATGAGATAATTTTCGTATTTTTTTTTCAAAATCATGATTGATAAGTCAATCAAAATAATAATAAATAAAATGTAAGTAAATAATGAGGTCAAGTTGATTTCATTTAAAAAAAAATAAATGGGAGGTAAAGTAAAATGTTAGAATTTTTTTGAAAAGATATGGTATTGTTTCCAATTAAAGATAAGAAGGTTTTGGGTGTTATCTGTGTTAAATCATGTGATTGACCTCTAAATTAAAATTTTCTCTTTAATTGTTGAGTTATTTTGAGAATTTGTCATCACTAATTGGTTTTGGATTTGGAGTCAAACTTTGGGCTTTTGAGCTTGAACTTCAATTACGATGGTTCATCAAACAGATTTTGGCCTCACAAGACTCATGAATTGAACTCTAGAGTTTAAATTTAAAAAAAAAACCGTTACATTTCAAAAATTTACCGGTTTTTTGAAAAATTAGTCCCTTCGCCACCGTTTCTAAAATGGAATGTTAAATTTTCTCAACTTGTTATTCAAGAAAGCAATTCTATGAAATGATAACCACTGACCATCGATAATTGCAATAAGAATTAACGTTGTTTACTCCAATAAAAGTTGTTTTTCTGTCCCATATTTTTTTCCGTCTCATTATGTTAACTATAAATAATCATAGTTTATTTATTTATTTCACAATAAAAATTAAAACCAATATATTTGCAAAACAATTAAAAATAAACAATGATAATTAATGATGAAAATAACATGAGAATTTACGTCAAGTTTTTTTTTACACACGAAATGCGTAATCACACCCTAATTTTTTTTTTAAATGACTTAACATAATTCCTTGAATTACATTTCTTATCGTTTAAAATAAAAATAAGAAAAGTGTTTCATGACAACATTGAAATTGTCTGTAAAAAATTTACAAATCATGAATGTAATCGTAAATTATACTAATAATAAATTTGATTTATGATTTCATTATAATTTTAATTGAATTTTGTGATATTCCCCTCATGTGATTAACGTCATTCATCAAGATATGTCAAATTTGCAAGAAATTTTCCATTAAACTTACACAATCTTCTCATCTGGTGTATCACTCAGCAAAAATGGTCCCCATAAGCCGGCTGATCCATCACCTTAAAATTTATTTTGTTATTTTTTGTTATCTCACTGATTAAATTTATCTCAGATATGAATCGTACCTGTAGTATTCGGACTAGTTTCATCTGATATGATTGTAACTTGTGCTTGATTATAAAAATTTTCGACGATTTTTACGGCGGAACTTAAGCCATTTACACCGGCTCCAATGACTAAAATTCGTTTCATTTTAATTGTATTTCTGTATTTCCTTGTGAAATCTATTTATTTTTTTGCTTTTTGAATGGAGTGAATAATACAATTTTTCGTTTTTAATGAGATATTTTAAATGAGAAGTTTTTTCTCGAATTCACTTTAATTGACTGAAATTCTTAATCGTGTATGTCTCTGTTTTTATACAATATCTCTGGATTTAAATAAAATGATAAGAAATTTCATGTGTATTAATGAGACGATCAAAATAAAATTAATCTCGCATATAGAATTGAGTATGATGAAGATGTTTTGGTCATGAAATTTTTTTTGTGGAATTGTTTAATTATTTTAATTTTTATGACATTAAAATTTCGAAGTCGCTAAGATAAAAAGCAAAAAAAAAATCACATGCTCGTACGCAGATTCGAACTACGGATCTCCTGATTACTAGTCAGGCGCCTTACCAACTTGGCCACACGAGCTACGTATTCTGTATGGGCAAAGTCTTTACATTTAATTTTATGAATATATTTTTTTGATGTATATGCAACAGAGTTGTACAACATTAATTTTTCATGGAATCATAAATCAATCGGAAATTCAAAAATTAAATTTTTTTATCGCGATTTTCGATTTTCAGAGCCTTGACCACAAAATTTGAAGCTCAAAATTCCCTGACTTTTCCAGGTCTGTGGCCACCTTGTACAATTCACAACAATTGACTGGAATTGAAAGATTTGGCATAAGAAATTGTAGACGTTGATAGACATTCAAAGTTAAAAAGACAATTTTACTTGATATTTCTTTTATTTTTTAAATAATTTTGATCAATTTTTAATTCCTAATCGTATAAACACATATTAATTTTATTGATTACTTTTTTCTTGATAAATTTATTTTTTATGTACAATATCAAATATTTTTTCCGAAATTTTTAATGTCGAAACAATTTCGTATCTTAAAATCTAATTAATTTGTTAATTTTATGACTTTGCTTCTACAATGAATGTGACTTAAAATTTTGATGTGATTCGTGATTGATTTTTAGAAGTTTTGATCGATATTTTTAATGATTTTAATGCAATCGAATAAAACCATAATTTTGAATTCAAATTTGACTTGAAACGATGGCTTAGATAAAGAGTTTTCATATTTATATTTTTTTTTTCAATATAAATTACTCGCTATCACTATCAATGACTTTCTTCAGTTTGTTAAGCGTATGTACAGCTTCTGGTGGAATTACTGGTTTTTCAGTTTCTTCTTCGCAATATGTTTTTCGGGTGGTTCTTCGAGTATGGATGCGGCGTTGGCCTTCTATTCGACAAAATAAAAAAAATATGTCATGCATTATCAAACAAAAAAATATTTCATATTACCTTCTTCTGAATCTGAATCAATTATGACACTAGTATCCAATTCATCGATTTCCCTTTTAGCCTGCATTTTCTTCTTCAATTCACGACATTTTGCCATCGTTGGTTCTCCCACCAATCCTTTTTCACGTAACAGTCGTAGCATTGCTGATGCTCGTTCTGCATTTGATTTGCAACCTTTACGAACATTTTTTTTAAATTTAAATTTTTTGATCACATTTGAAAAAGATCAGTGAATTACCTTCCCATAATTTGCTGAATTTAATTTTTTTAATACCAGCTGCTTTGAGATAATTTTTCATAGTTTGAATCATTGCATCTCCACTAGGACTCATTGTTCCAGTATATTTTGATCTGAAATGACATTTCGATAAAAAAAAATTAATAACAAATTTGAAAAAAACATGAAATAATAAAAAAAGTCACATGCTCGTACGCAGATTCGAACTACGGATCTCCTGATTACTAGTCAGGCGCCTTACCAACTTGGCCACACGAGCTAATGCATCATATTGTGTCCAAGCACCGATGTACGTTACATTGACTTTTATGTCAAAAAATTTCTTGTACAACTAAATTGTACAATACATTTTACTTACTTATTGGCAGTTTTGAACGTTGTCTTGTTCTTGTATTGTGATGTGTTTTTCGATTTCATCGGAGGAAGCACTTGATTGAACCAGCCATCGTCGGAATCTGAAGACGTTAGTGCATCACTATTGTATGCATGTAGCAGATGATCTGGAACTTTTGTATCTCCGAAATAAATGTCATTAGGAACTAAGAGTGAACGATCAAAGAATCTGTCTTTCACTTTTTTCTTTATGTCTTTTTTGCTATAACCTTTGATTGCTGTTCGGAGAGTTTGATTTTGTTTGTGAAGATAAATTGTCTTCTTTGTGTTAACTGATTTTGAATTGAAATTCTTTTTTTTCCTTCGATTACGTTCATCACTACTACTCTCAGATTCTGATGTTGATTGATATTTATCTCGTTTTCGTTTCTTTCCACTCATATTTGAGCCGTACGGTGAATATTTATATGACTTCTTTGATTTATTACTGAAATTGGAAATTGAATTAACACAATGAGTAAATTGATTTAACGGGAATTTACCTTTTACTTTCATTAACAAACATATTATTTGCCCATTCGTCATCTTCTTCGGATGAAGAGGAACTATCACGACCCCAAAACGTTGTATTCATAGACAGCTCAGTATTTTCTTCTAATTTTTTAATACTAGACGGTGCTTGATCGGTAAATTGAGCTCTTAGAGCATCAGCAAGGAATTGCTCTGATGTTTTTTGGTCCAAATCTGGTTCCTTTTCTTTTTTTATCACAAGCACTTGAGGTGCTTTATTGTCTGATAAATCGGTTAAAACCGTCGGTGTGCCGGAATGGTCTTCCATGGAGAATTCTGTGACATTTGCTTGAGCAACAGGCGCTACTGGAGCTAAACTACCATATTCAGGACTTTTATCGGGATTTGTGAAATGTTCTTGTTGAAGTTGAGCCACATTGGGTTTAATATCTTGTTGTGAAATAATTTCTTGTTTAATTTTTGGTGGTTCTGCAACTGGATCTGGTGGAGTTTCTTCTTCTTGTGGTAAAATTGGATTGTCAAGTGGAATAATTTGAGGTATGGCATCAACTTCAACACCTTCGAGTGGAATAAAATTTGGATCTATTGTTACATTTTCACTTATTAAAATATTCGTTCCACTTAATCGACTCATTTCATCATCTACGTTCTCTTCTTCTAGTCCAATACCAAAAACATCTGGTTCACGACTTTTTTCATCTGATTCCTCATCTTCACTTGCCAACACCCGCTTAGGTTTCTTCTTCTTTTCAACTGCCGGAATTATTATTGCATTTTTGAACAAATGTCTTGTTTCATATTCTTGTTCTAGTTTCAAATATGTGCTTGATTTTTTCGATTTAGGTCCTGGTTTTTCTTTTGCAATAATTTCACAGATTTCTGGATCCATTTCAACCGCTGACTCTTCATCCTTTTCCTCCTTTTCACTTGGGATTTCTTCTTCCTCCTCACTATTGTCCCTACTCAATTCCTGCTTAACGTTATCCGGTGTACACGATCTCAGTATTTCATCACGTTCCATTTCAGCGTCACTCTCATCACTTTCATCCACTAAAATCCTTCTTCGATTCTTTTTATGATGACTTGTTTCAGAATCAATTAAATCCGGGACTTTATCATCTCCAGTGATTATAAGCTCATTATCACATTCTTCGGGTTCTTCAAGTTCCTCTATTTCACCATCGTGATCGGAATCGGACTTGACTAGCTCTTCATCTTCAAGTCCATTGTTTAGTTGTTCTGTCACTGATTCAACAGTTTCAGGTAAGGGTGCGTCATTGATATCTGTAGAAGGGATTTCAATTGATTTACTGTTACTCTCATTATTTTCATCCTCATCCACTTTAGAATCGTCTGATATTTTTTCTTCTTTGTTTTCAATTTCTGTTGCTAAATTTTCACATGAATTTTTATCTGCACTTGAATTTTCAGGAATTTCTGATTGGATTTGCGGCTCCTTCAAACATTCATCTGTACTTTTATTTTCCTCGATATTTAAAGTCACCGTTTCATTTTGTGGTTCAGCTGCATTTGTCTCAGTATCACTTTTTGTCTGTAGATCCGTTTCCGATATATTTTCACTCATTTTATGGATATTAATGTTAAATTAAACAATTTCAAAACATTTGGACGCGATATCTTGAAAATAAAGCTGTCAATGAAAATTTTGACACAATAATAAAAGGGTTTGGAAAATTTCGGCACATAAATATGTTCGATTGTTGTTTGTATTGAAACTGAATCGTGTTTGAATTCATGCAATTTTTTGACTTAAATTTAAATTTGAATTTTTTATAAAATGTTTTTTAGTACAAATTTTTCGTTATTATTTGTGTGTGTTTTCTATAATCTGGTAACTCTAAACTTAAATCGGCCATCCCATTAGCTTGAAAACCCGTTTTAATCGATGTAAACAAAACAAAGATATTGGTGATGAAAGAAAGAATTTTTGGATAAGAAAATTTTACATTTTAAATTATATTTTCACTGAATTAAAATTTAAGAAAATGAAGATTTGTCTTGAATTGGAGATAAAATTGTGAATTAACCTGAAAATCATATAAAATCCTGGTAATTTCAGTAGAAAAGTGCTTTTCCTTAAAGATATTTCTTTTTATATGGCTTCTTTCAAATTTTTTAGGAAAAAAAATTTCTCTACATATGAAATGGAGATACAATACGATGAAAACTTATCAGCAAACCCGTTTTTCAAAAAGATCCGACAAGATCACTCACAACTAATTCAACTGGCTTCCATGCAAAATTTTGTGATATGCGTTCCTCGAATCGGTTCAATAAAGTCAAATCAACCGTTAGATGAGCAATTGTTGATGACTCACGTGCTTGTGCCAAATGAAGAGCTTCCAGAATCTCATTTTAGTTCAGCCAATGATTTGGGTAAAATGGTCTTGACCCAATCCAAGAAAATTCTCTTTGAAAATAACGAAGGAGGAAAAATCGAAGCAAATATTTTATTTGAAGAGGTTTTCTACACGAAAGATATGATGCGTTACAAAGTGTGGTGCATTGATCGACCGTTTTCAGGAGACATGAACACAAATGAAAAGATTGAGAGAAATGGAAAAAGTACAGAATCACCAAGTGATTTGTTTTATGTTCAAAATTTGAGTGATGCTGTTCAGCTGATATGGACTGAAGTTCAATCAAAACAGATTTTAAGGAAAATTGACACTTCAATCGCGAATTTCAGGAAAAATAATCGAACATTTGGAAACACAGACTTACAAAAGTTGAAGAATAACACACATTTACTTTATAACCATTGTGTCGATGTGCTTTTACTTAATCGGAGACTTAAAGAACGTTGTCGCAACGATGCATTTTTATTGAAAAATCTTAAAATAGCTGTAGAACAATACATGATAAATGCACTTTACTCACATCTCTTTGACGCGATCACACTTTGCACGACAGAGCAAAACGAAAAATTCAATAGAATGATCCGGAATTTAAGTGAAATTCAATTATCTGAATTCAAATTGGATCCTCGTTTATTTGATTATATTCCATCGATGAAGTTGGAACTAATCAAAATTGATAGTCATACCACAGTATTAGATAAATTGAATTGCTTGAAACGTGCGATAAATACAATTTCAGAAAAATATAATAAAAATACGGAAAATGGTAAAATTTTAACTACAGATGATGTGATTCCAGTCCTAATTTTTGTGATAATCAAGTCAGGGATGACACATTGGATGACAAATTTGTATTTTTTAAAGGAATTTTCGTTTACAGATTTGACTGGCAATGAATTTGGAGCGGAGAATTTTTTGGTTGCTACTTTGGAGGCAGCTATCACATTTATATTGAATAATGATTTTAAAATGAAGGAAATTCTGGATAATGAGACGTATTTATCAGATTGCAAGGAAAAAGAAAAATTCAGTAGCAAAGAAGAATTTCTCCAATATTTTTTTAATAGAATTAAAAATGGTGATGAAACTGAAATCGAAAGATTGTTAAGTCCTTTCAATAAAACAACTGGATGCATCGATCCTGGCACGACAAATCCATATTATGAAATGCCATCTCTGAGACATCACCCTTTATGTGCATGTAATGAATGTGAAAGGAGAATTTCTGATTCAATTCCAAGTATTAATTCAAAAAATAATCAAGGATTTTCAGCAATTTTCATTCCAATCATTTATGGTCATCCCAAGATATTAAATCAATTGTTGAATTACTCGGCTGATGTTAACACATGTGACAGCAATGGATGGAGTCCATTACACTACGCAGCTAGTCGTGGCGATCAAAATAGTTTACTTCTATTGTTGCATGCTGGATCTGACATTAACGCAACAAATATTGACAAAAATAATCCGTTACACATTTCATGTCTCTACGGATATGCAAATTGTGCAAAAGCCTTAATTTATTTCTCGGAACACATGAAAATAAAGTTAGCATTGAATGCTCAAAACAAACATGGTGATACTCCCATTCATATTGCCTCGAAATGGGGATTTCTCGAAATTGTAAGTACTTTGTTAGAAAATGGATCTCGTATTGATATTCAAAATAAATTTGGACACACACCTGTTGCAATAGCACACAGTAGTAAAATGCGTAAAATAATGCACGAAACATTTGTGTTGGTGCCAAAAACATCTCAAACAATTTACGATGAGATACCACAAGGCATCCAAAATGTAAGCTTGACCGATGAAGATCTCATGGATGACATGAACGCCTCGAATGTCGTTACAAAACTCGAAAAAATCGAATGTTTATCGAATGCCATTGAAGAAGGTGACACAAAACTAGCTCTTTTACTGTTAGGATTACAAATCTCAGGTCTTCCCTGTAAATGTGATCCATTACGCACATGTAAAAAATGTATTCCGTACAAATCACTTGACACTAAAACTCAAACAAACACTGCCCTAGACATTAACGTACAAAATTCTGATGGCAACACAGCACTTCACTTAGCAGCAATTCATGGAAATTTGAATTTAACAAAAACTCTTCTGGAAAATGAAATTGATACAACAATTCTGAATAAAAAACAACAAACAGCACTACATTTAGCTACATATCACAATCGATATCAAATAATCAAAGCAATTTTACATCACACAAAAGTTGATATTTTAAATGTGACAGATTTGAATGGAGATACAGTGCTACATTACGCATCAAAATCAGGGGATACAAAAATTATTGAAACAATTTTAGCATATGAACCGAAATTGGATGTGAAAAATTCTGCCGGACAGACACCGTTAAATGTAGCTCAGAAAAACATGTTCATGGCAGTTGTGAAATTATTTGAAAAGGCATTTGATACTTTGAAGGAAAAAGAGAATACATCAAATAATAACAATGAAAACGATGCAATTCAAGGAGATACTAATTAAATCTAGTCTAACTCAAATTTTAATCACATTTTTTTTTGCTTGTTAACGTACGTACCTTAATTTATATGTAAATTGTGTAAGATATTACGAGGAAAAATAAAATTCTGTAAATAAGCTTTAAGTTCGAAACAAAATAAAATGATATGCAATGAATTAAAAGGAAAATTTGATTTATTTTGAACAGTTTTTTTATTAACATTCTTTTATTTCTTTTCATTTCGGTTTTTTTTTGTCTAATTCTGCATCACAAAAAAATATTTATTTTTTATTTTCAACTTCTTCTATCACTTTCAAGTCAAATCTTTTACATTCATATCCTCCCATACTCAAAAGGGCTTTGCAAATCAGTCTAATGCGAATCCCTTATTGAAAGTATGTGAGGGGTTAACTTTTCAAAAATCTATCATCAAAGTTACTTAAAATTTAATTGTAGACTTAGACATTTAAATTAAGTTTCGTTTATTTATTTAAATTATTATTAAATAATCATAAAAGTACATTTTTTTGTTCATCTTAAGAAATAGGTTTAAGAATACTGTCATGGGATTTAATTTTTTTATTTTGAAATCTTATATTAAAAATATAATATTTATCAACATTTTAAATATTTACAGATTATTTGGCGTGTATAACATTAAAGTTCATACATTTTTTTAATTTATTTTTTCATTTTAAATTTAATACCCTGTTTAAGTTTTATTTTTAATAATTTATTGTATTGTTTTTGTTTTGAAAGAAATTTTCTCAGTTCTTTTAAGTGCATCTTCACTTAAAGACTATTTTTATCAGGGAAAAATAAAATTAATGCCGTATGCACCCTTAAATGGGAAGTGAGTCAACATTTTATCTCTTTATAGTCCAGGTGGAATTTGATATCACTTAATTTGATATCACTTAAACTTAATTGTTAGATTTATAAAATTTTTTATGTCAGTCAGAGCCAACTAATGAGCGTTAAGAGTTTTATTTTTACGAATTTTCATCATTAAAATTTGTATGCTCCCGTAACGCTTCCTACGCTCATGGTCGCCCTTGATTTGAGTACAAAAAATAGTTTAATTTTTTTTTTTTAATTTTATGTATATTTTATAAAGTTTGAAGACCATTTTTATTGGATCAGAGTTAATAGAGGATAGTTGATTGTCCAAAGGACCTTAATTTGATAATTTTTAAATGTATATTTACAGTTAACATTGAATTTGATATAATTTTTGGCTTTTTTTCATCCTAAACAGTGTTACAATAATATTATATTAATTTTTTGTTTTCTTTTAATTTTGATTTTCAACAATAAATTATTTTCAAATTAAATATTATATTAAATTAATCTATGGAAATGGCTATGCCTGTATCACTAATCGTTTTGTTTTACTCTTATTTTTCTTAAATTAAATTAAATTTACATTCTTCTCATGCCAAGCTCTTCATCAGTTACTCTTGATTTGTGATGTGCCGCACAGTTATTTTGTGGTTTGTAAAAGTACGAGAAACAAAAAACTTTTGCAATCCAAATCATTGCAATTGTGAAAATAAATGCAATTAAAGCCAATAAAATTGGAAATAGAAATGATTTTGAGTCGATGAGTTTAACGGGTTCGCCATGTAACCATGTGTACAAGTCCAATTTGTGTGCAGAATTTCCCATTTCAATTCGACACACATAACGACCATAATGATGTGCTTTTACTTCTGGTATTATCAGATATGAACCGACAATTTCACCGGTTTCTCTGTAAATAATTAAATAAAAATAGTTTTTATTAGTAATGCATTGCAATTTTATTTAATTTTACGAGGAAATTTACCTTGTAACCAAATTCTGGTAACTTTCATCAATTTCTTGTTCCTGATTCTCGAAAACTTGATACCACTTGAGTGTGCTCTTAGCATCGGGAATTCCCAAATTTCCAATGAATGCTTCACAGTAAAATCTCGCATGATTACCTATGTTCACAAATTGGTCTCGAGGGCGGTATGTTGCAAGTGGGCGATCTATTGAGCTTTCTATAAACAAAAGATGAAAATTTTAATGAGTAAATTGAAAATGTAATACTAGGATTTAAATTGAAATGAAATTGTATGTTTTTTTGCAATGAAAAAAAATGTGTTTGTGGTTCTAGGAAATAAAATGTTTACAAAATTTTGTTTTAAAATTCTATTTCAGTTTTAGTTCATTAAATAATAACGGGATACAGTTAATATGAAATTATGAAAAACTGAATTCAATTTTATCCCTTTACAGACCAAAATTGGTCAATATACATTTGATTTAACTAGGAGTCGTCTTAATTATATTGAATTTTTATTCAGTCTTTTGGCTCCAGAGCCTGAAAATCTCAATCCAACACTCTGTCTCTCTCTCTTTCCTATCCTCTATCATACGTCATAACTGCTCCTGCAGCTTATAGCTAGCTTCTGAATTTTTCATCAGGTTTTTTTTGTGTTAGAAAAAGGAGCTCATGAGGATTAACTTTCATTAAATCGTTTTGAAATCTTGCAAAAAAAACCGTTACATTTTTCAACATTTTTCTGTTGGCATATTAAATTCAGTGGATAGCCAATCAAATGAAAAACAAGCATCACATCACACCCTTGGAATTCTCACAAATTATCTACTTCCACAGAAAAGTTATTACATAATAAAAAACATAAAATTTCACCACATTTATTCAATTTCTGAATAATTCGCTCCAGTTACATAGTAACTCTTCATTGATTGTAAATTTCATTTGTATTCATGTGATAAAAAAATTCCCAATAAACAATTTCGTTACAACATAAATTCAAGTAGCTCACCTTGTATATTCAACTCAATTGAATGTTCTGTTTTATGGGTTTCATTTCTCAGAACACATTTATATATGCCAGCATCTTGTTGTCTTGCCTCTCGTGTATAAATGGTTTGATTTGCTGCTTCAGGATATAAAATTAAACTGGAAACATCCATATTCCATGGATATGGTTTATCATCTTTGTACCTGCAATGACACAATATATGAAAAATAAAATATAATTAATAAAAAATATTGTTTTTTTGCATTAAATAGATAATTAAGTTGACGTGCCTCGAGTTATTATTATCACTCCAATATCTTTCAACTCAATTAAAACAAGACCACAAATTACACGTAAATTTAAATCATAATTATATTGATTCGTTATTTATTGTCATGTAATGTTATCTGATACTTGTTTTCTTTGTAGCATACACACAATACGGGATTAATTATTATTATGAATTCAATGGAAATATCTTATAACACCACATAATATATTAATTTGCATTTCAGTGGAATTGAAATTCATTTTTTTTCTATTTTTATTTATCTGAGTCATTTGTGTCAAAGATGTGGTTTCATGTCAATGCATAATCATCAATCAACATGTAGTTATAGGAAATCCATAAAAAAAATACTTTAATCACAATAATAATCAAGTAAAAGAAAACAGACCATAATTGAATACAATGTTGAGAGTTACTTATATAAATAAAAAATAAATTGACTTATATTGTATTACGGTTTCTGTATTTTGATAAGCAATGATTATTTATGACTTTTACTTCAATTTTTTTTTGTTTACGGTGGAAGGTGCTGAAATAATTTTATAATCAATTTAATCAAATAAATTAAAGAGAAATTTGATTTGATATTAGATTAAATGAAATAAGATTTAAAAATTTATGTTGAGAGTAAGTAATTGGGTGAGTCTTGTACTAGTCCACATGAAAATTCCAGACCATATCGAAAGTTTTTCGTTCAGGGGTCAAAGAGAATTGAGCTATGTTGAATGTGACCCAAAGTAATTATAATATAAAAAAAAGAACTTTATTTTAAGAATTTCTACTCGATTGAAACCAGGTTTACTTTACTTTACGCTTTGTCCTTCCTCAGGGGAGTCCAGACTGTCCTCATGTTGAGCAAAGGCGATCTCAAACTAGAACGTCGAATGGCAATTTGTTTCAGTTTCCCCAGGTTGTTAAATTGTGCCTCATTTGTTTTTCTGACTGAGTTGACATTAGAGAGTGTGGAGTGTCGCCGATGTTCCTTGTTCGACCTCTTGAACGACTACCTTGTGGATTGTATACAAGTGGCTGGTGGCAAACTTCTGAAGGGTCTTTTCGTAAGGTATGTCCAATATAACCAAATTTTCTTCTACGTATTTCCACATTTATGTTTTGCATCTTGGTTTTTCTCAGCAGTTTCTCATTCGAAATTCTATTCTCCCAGAAGATACGCAGAATTCGTCTAAGACAGCGGTTGACAAAAACTTGCAGCCTTCTCTTTATGTCCACTGTAACGAGCCAGATCTCACAACCATACAGAAGGACAGAGAGTACGCACGATCTAAAGATGTTAAGTTGTGTCACAAACAACAATACACCAGTAGTGTGAAACGTGAACTAAAAAAATTCGGCATCCCGCCATTTACATTCGTATTTATTAGTTCCACAATTGGCCGCAAAAACGCCACTTCCGTGAAAGCGTCACACCAATGGTTGTGTATTTGATATAGACTGAGGAGCACCATATACGATTAAGTATCGTAAAGGCATCGAGCATCAAAGCAGCTTGAGATTCTGAATTAATTCGCATTTCTTTAGTCATACACACATACAAGATGGAACGAAACCTGTAATGTCAAAAAACCCTCATTTTTCAAAGTCACAGAAAAAATTACGAAGTTATAAAAGTTCATCGATCTTGTATTTAAAGCCCTGTGAAATAATCAACGCGCAAAATAATTATAAGTTGTGACACTTTTCAAACTCATTATCATAATCTCTTTTACATCTCATTATACGTAACCACCATTTTCTTTTAAATGTAAGAGGATACGGAACATAAAATTATTCTCTTGCACGCGCTCTTTTTGCATAAGACCAACTTTTTTTTGTTCATCATATTTTTCTTTTGTGCTAATTACAGTAATACAGAACTTTTAATAATAAAATAATTTCATATTACGTCTTTTTACATTTATTTATTTTTAACAAGAGTACTTTGATGACAGGCTGTTGAAAGGTTGCATTTAAAAGTGTAAAACTTTTAATAATCATCGATGACAGATATGATGAGTACTTTAATCAGTCTATGTATTTTTAAAAATTATTTTACATTTTCTTAATAAATATCAATTTACATAGACTGAGAAATGTTAACGAACTTTATAATGATTGTTATGTTGATTTAATTAATATTCCATACTCTGCTACTGTCGCATTTGCTTTGAATTGTAATTTTAATTAAATAAAATTTGCAACACAGTTCCATCCCCCATTGAAAAAGGATTTCCTTTAATTGCTTCCTTTTGGCTACGATTTTGTTTGTACACTACCTCCACATGGTTCCATTAGTGTTTTCCTTGACATAACACATAACATTGTCTGTATCGAAAGCTTTTTGTAACAACAGGGTGGTTTTGTTAACATAATTCTTGGAATTGATTCTGTAATACAGATAAATTTGTGTGTGTTTTGAGAGTAAATGCTTCAAATAACTTGTTGTCGATGCTTCATTTATTTTTGGTTGAATGTTGTCAAAAACGGTTAAATATCGTATTTTAGTATCACATGGCGTTTGAGATTATGTTGAGTAAAAGTTTTCCTAGAACGGATTGTCACGTCATTGCAAGATTTTGAATAGAGACAGCCCGAGCTCAGATAAGTTGAGTCGAAATTTGCATTGTTTTGTACTCTTTAGACGTGACCAGGGGCGGATTGAAGCGTATTAACTGTCCTGGCATTCTGTATGATTTTCTTTAAAAATTACGCTAAAGTTAAATTTTACAAGACGATCGACTGCGGCCTTTTTGACATTTGCCAGATTTACTAATGTATGGCCAATCCGCCACTGGAGGTGACTCATATGGGCCAGATTGCTCTTTGCACATCTCAAGACAAATTTTAGCGTGTATTGTTCAGTATGCCAGGAAAGCCTTAACTAGCCCATGAACGGCAACTCCCAAATATGTAAATTGGTGGACTCATTCGATCAATGTCCCTTGTGCTTGAATATGAAAAACTGAAACAGGGACAGCTCCATTTTGGAAAAATATTCTTGAAGTAAATAAAGGTTTGATTGCTGTCAAGCGGTCAAATCAAGACACAAACATGAGCGACTCCAGACCTCATTGTAGTAATAAAACTGCATTAAAATTGATAGCAAACCTTCTTTCATAATTTAACAAGGTGTTTATTATCATTACATATAATTTCAATTATTTTTTTATTATCATACAAGTAATCAAAAAATGTTCACCTGTTCTTACTCAATTATTTATTCATCTGATATACGCATTGATAATTCATTCAGTCATACAACATAATAAACTATAAGTAGGTATCAAAAATAACATAAAATTAAATTAAACATTACAAAAAAAATATTATGTTGAAAAACAATTTAGATGATTGTTGAAATTGTTTGTTGTTCTTTTTTTCTCATTCTTTTAATTTTTTTTTCTTCTTTATATTCCGACAAAAAAAAATGAATTTCAACAAAAAAAAATGCAGTACCGAAATTCTTTACCTTGTTACATCTTTCTCTCAAAGTGAGTATTGACAGAACACAACTTTTGAATGAAACAAACAAAATACAGAGAAAAGAGCACACACATACATTTAAAAAAAAATAATTCTTAGAATGAGAATTTCAAACAATATTTTTGTTCTCGTCTTCTATGTATTTCATTCGTCTCATATGAAAGGGCCATGGCCAGTTAAGGGAATGCAATGCATTGTGTGAGGTTGTTCAATTGAACTTATGTCTCAATAAATACGCATAAACGCTTTAAATATATAATAAAATAAAACAAATGACAAAATTATGAGAAGTGACCACCCAGGTGTGTCATTTTAAGTTGTCTCCATTTTCGTTGAAATGAAATTTGGCAAGAAAAAAATTTAAATTAAACAGTAATTAACATGATGAATTTTTTCATGAAGTTTTTTTTGTATTTTTTAAAAGTAATATGATTCATATGACGTATGACGTAATTTTTTTGTATTAAAAACATTTTAATGGGAAAAATAATGAGAGAAATTATTGGAATTCGTTTTTCTTGTAATATTTCGAGGATTATCTCATATTTAAATGTTTCAACCTTAAACTTTTAATAGGATTAAGTTATAATGATATGTTTATTTTTTTTTTCAAACAATTTAAGTGCACTTTCAACGTATCATGTGTAATTTTACTAGACAGGGTCAGTTATTTCAAAAAAAAATATTATCCTTTACCAACACACACCTGGATCCCTTAAATTAAATCAATATTTATTCTAAAAGGTCTGGACAAATATTTAACATATAACTTGACCTGTTAAAATGCTTATGGTTATACTTAAAACAAACACTTGAAGAATTAATCGTTGTTAGGAAATTGGACACTTCAATTTGTATGTTTATGTAAAAGAAAGTTAAAAAAAATGATTCATTGTATCACAATATCACATAAAAGTGCTTTGTAAGAGTAAAACTTAAAATAAAAACTGATCTTGCATGGAATTACACGTAATTTTATAATTTCATCATATTATTTTCCAGGAACAAACATTATTATTACAAAATCATAAAAAAAATAATAACTCACAGCTCACAATTTTATGTACTTGAGTTTAGATTGACCATAACGTGCAGTACAACTGATGCAGTGTGTATTGAGCGCATGTATTTCATAATACGAGTAAGACTTTGATATTTTTATTATTACGTTTAGTTTGTTGTGTTTTACGGTTTCATGAAATGCATTATTTTTTTTATTACAAAGTTTTATTACTGCTACATTGCTAATTTTAACAAGAACTACCATAAAAGTAAACATAAATATATAAATTGGAATTATAAAAGTCAGGTAAAATATTAAAAATTTTTAAAAGATATTAAGTGAATGTGATTTTACAAGGAAATTTCATTTACAGATCGTTTTCTTAGAGTTAAAGCTGAGTTGGATCAAGATTTGAATAGGGAATGGTCAATTTTGAAATCAGACGTTCATAAATTTTGTGCAGAACACTGAAATTCAAATGTGTTTTATTCATCGATCTGAAATGCGATTAAAAATTTTATGATCGCTGAGGTGACCGAGCTGCCTTCCTTATCCTTATATTTCAAAATTGCCAGTGAATTAATGAAACAATTCAAACAAATATTTCAATTACTTTCATTTCTTATTATTGTCCACTATCCTTAAAGAAAAATAATCTCAAATAATTCTTTTTCAATATCCCACTTAAACTTTTTCAATAACTCTTAATTGTCCCATTCTTACATTTTTTTACACTTTTACATCTAGACACATAACAATCCTATTCATATAAGATAAATTCTAGTGAAATCCCAACTGTCTAAGAAATCCTTGATTTTTTTTTAAGTTAACTTCTTTTCTCACAATAGGATGTCTTTGTTCCTTATGTTCTCAAAGCAACCGAAAAAAACATTTTTTCTTTCAAATACTCATATTAATGGTTTATTATTTCACAAAATACCGAGAAGAATTCCTATGGAGTGTGAGTAGAAAAATAAAATAAATAAATAATATATTAAACCAACATGAAAGGACATTCTTTGACAACAATTTCTTTTTAAATTTACAAATATCAATTTTTGTTAGCAATGAGTCTAGTGAAATGTTTGTTTAATGGAATAAGCGCCACCCAAATTTAATTGTCATAATTCAATTCAATTCAATGACTGTTACAGCAATCCCTAGAAATGGCTCGAGATACAATAATTACATTCAATACTTTAACATACCGTTTCAAATAGAAATAATAATGAATACAATATAATTAAATTTTCTTAGAAATCTTCATCACCTGGTAACGACATACATACAAGCATCTGTCCTGGTTCTTCTATTAATATTCTATCATTATCATCTGCATTTACACTTAAAAATAACGTTAATATTAATAAAATAAATCGTGACAAATTTTTTTTTTCAATTTTCATTGAAAATTACCATGATTATTATTATTATTATTTTTCATACATTTATCATTGATATAATTTTATATTATTGCACAAAAAAAATCATAATGATATCTTAAAATAATTACATTATTGTTTTCGTAGTCATGGAATTATGATGAAATAATTGGATATACAAAACTTTTGAGTCTGAGTGCAAAAAGAATGAAAAAATGTGAGAATTCAATAAACAATTAATTTGATTGTATATTTATATAACATCGATAGGGCTTTAAAATCACCATGATGACAGTCGTTTTTCTATGAAATGTATTGACATCTGCATTGAAGGACATTGACAAAGGATTCTATGAATTTTATTTGTATTGATTTTATTTTCAACGTGACTGATTTTTTTTTATATGGGATTTACTGTTTCAATTTAATGGAAATTTTTGAGTGTGCTAACTGATTTTTCCTCATTCATCCCATTGACGCCCAAAAAAATTGAGCTTGAGAGACCAGTTTCTTAAATAATGATGATCAAATCTTGCATATAGTTCACTATTTTGAATCAAATGTGCATAAATTTCATTCTCAAATGTAGGAAAATATAAAATCTTCTCATACTCACGATTTTTTGAGTCGTTATTTTATTTCTGGTAAAGAAAACATCATATAACACGATTATAAAAATAAAATAAAAAGAAACATAATAATAATGATAATCATCCATTTTACATAATAATAACAATAATGAAAAAGCTCCGTGTGTTTTATGTTTTTATTTTCATTGAAAATACGCTTTTGAGACAGTTTGAGTGTGCTGTCTTTAGATCAAAATTCTATTCGATAGGTATTACTGAAGAAAATTGAGATTGTAATTGAGATTCTTCTTCTTCCTTACGAAACTCCTGTATACGGAACTAAGGTCTCCTGGTGTCAACATTTCTTGCTATTCGCTTCCAGGGTTGGCGTGATGATGTTAGTAAACCATTTCGATCAAAGACATTTCTGCCTAAATCTTAAAGTGAGTGATATTCTATCACTCACAACTTGCTTTGCAGCACAGGCTTTCGCAAACAATAACATGTTGCAAACTTTAGTGTACCTTCCAACCAATTCTTCGTTGCCAAGTATAATCGCCAGTGGGCGTTGCGCAATAGCACGCGTTCGGCTAATCGTATTGTCTTTTGCAATGTTGCTTGCTTGTAATTCAATATGGACATCTAGGGGTCAGACTGCTTAGGATGGGATAAAGCTAAAAGTTTGGGTGTACTCTTTATACCTAATATACATTCCGCTGATGCTGATATATAAGACGCTTGCGTGACGTTGTGGATCTGTGCCCTAACATTTATCCGCATATTCCGTGCTCCTTGACCACTACGATTAGTCTTCGACATATCGGTCTTTTGTCCAGTAGGGATTGAATGACTTGCAGTATCTTCATTCATCTTATTAGTTGTAACAAGATCTTTTGTGAATGTTGACATATCTCAGTCAAAGCTTCAACTTTGCTGAAGTACAAATTTCATACATTAAGAGACTGATATATGTAAAAACACAATTCTGAATTTCATGGAAATGCACTACCATACATTTCTTTAAACTCCGAGTCACAGTATTTCTTTTGATATATGGTCAGTGTAAGTTTGTCGTAACTGTTTTGTCTTCTCCATAATAAATTTAACTTTAAACAATATAATGATAATAAGACAACAAAAAAAAGACTGAGGAGAGAAAAAATAAGTGTAAAAGAACACAGAGAATATTTAATAATGGTCGAATTGATGTTGCCGTGTGATTTCTCGGAAGCAATCGTCTTATGTGTATGAATGAAGAAGAATGCATTCTTGTGCCTTCGATTTTCATATATGTAAATTAACGTTGATGTGCATTATTTTTTATAAATAAATATATTAATAAAAAAAGAAGAAATTCATGGAAAAAAATAAATTTAAAATTAATCATAATTGGCCAGAATTTTTAACACATGATACACAATGAATACTAATTAGGAGTAGAAGAATTTACATTTTAAATTGAAATTTCATATTTAACCGGAACTGGACATATATTGTCATTTTCTTGAAACATCATCATCATCATATCATTTATGGATGTTACATTGTTTATGGTTTTACTTAGAAAATTTCATTATTTTGAATTTTATACTTTTAAATTCCAGTGATTATCAATTTATTTTCATCTTTCATTATGTTTCATATTTTCGTAAATTTTTTTTTGTTCAATGTCTGTATGCAAATCTTTATTTTATTATGTGCACAGTGTAGAATACGGCGTGAATATTGTGAGAAATTTGAGATGAATTAATCTTAAAACATTGAAAAGGCATCTTGTAGACATAACAACTTTTGTCGTTATGGTTAAATGTGTTTCAAGCCAAACAAAAAATGCATTAGCAACAAATTTTGTGAATACAAAAAAAAAATAATGTGAAGTGGAAAAGAAAAGGATTATGTGACAAAATATTGTTCAATGCGTTAAATGTGAGCTGCTCAGTAGGAGATCGCATTTTTATGATTTTTTTCACATAAATGTGATTCAAAAAAATACTTGGAAAATCTGTTCTTAAATTCAAAAGAACGTTTAGTTAAAGAGATATTTTGAGAAGCAAATTTAATCATCGTTTTTTATTTGCACATACTGATGAAAGTAATTAAGGCGGACGCAGATTGACTAACCAAAAAGTGTCATTGAATATGTATTTTGACACCGGAAAATAATTTTTTAAAGGTATGCGAAACAATGGAATTCAAAAACTTAATTAGGAACATAAAAAGTCATACGAAAAAAATGGATACTTAACCACGACCTTATTTACACTTCCTTTCTAGAGTGATTTTGCAATTTTTTGAATCATATCACTCATTTTCCAAAGAAAAGTTCAAGAATCAAACATGTAGACTAGTGTCAAATGGGCAGATATTCAGTTCCAGCTCTTTCATAATAAGAGAAAAAAATGAGATCAGTGAACCTCAAAAATTTTTATTTAACTGTTAGCTGAAAACGCTCCGCAAAATACTCCGCAGACTACACGAATGACTAAAATACAATTTTTTTTTGAAAATTTGCAATTGATGACTTTAAAATTTAACTCCATATAAATTCTATGAGTGCTCGACTATGAGGCCAATTGTCAGAGTCAGTTTCAATTTACTGTGCAATTTAGACAACTTTTCGAATAAATCACACAATCACTCTCAATACAATGAACTTCAAGCAATATTTTAACTTGAGCGGAAGCTCATTATCTTTACTTACTTTTCTTTTTTGTATTAAAAATTATATTTCTTGCACGAATTCTTCAATAACCCTATACTTATCATTCATAACTCATCATTTCATTTCACATTTACATACATTTGAAATATTTCTCATTTTTTTTTCTCATTTCACATTCATAACTCATAAATTTTGAAATCGACAGGCATCTGGTTGCCAGTCATTTATTATAATATTTATTATTATTCAAAAATAAATTTAAAAATTTTCATAAAACGTGTGACAAAACAGATATCAATAATAATAAATGCAACCAACATATCATAAATAATAAAAGACCATCAATGTACGGCTATTGACTGCTAAAGTAAATGGGTAAAAAATATGAAATGCATTGTTCTTGGTTACTTAGAATTTTTGCACATGAATGGCTTGAATGTACAATGCATACACTGCCCGTATTATTATTATATTTTATTATTTTAATGGTTCAAACAAAAGGAAGAAGAAAGGCAAACGCAAATTTCGTAGAATTACGTACGGAGTGTATTCTCTTGAGACGTACACACACACACACAGAAACCATGATGCCGGTACCTTCATAGATTTCATATAATGCAAAAATTTCATTGTGTTTATACGATGATTACTATAACAAAAAAAAATAATAATAATAATAATACCAAGAATTGAAAATGAATATACGAACATTTTAATATTAAAACCCTGGGACATGATCATTATTATATTTTGTGTATGTGCTATGTGCAGATGTTTGACTTCTATACACAAAATTTGATGTGGTTAAGTTTAAAATAAAATCCGAAGAGGAAAGAAAATGAGCAATTTTTTGAAATTTAATACATTTTTATGTGATTATATTTCTTATCAAAATAAGTAGATCAGATAATGCAGTAAATTTTAGCATCTCAAGTATCAATCCAAGTATATGCAAAATGTGGAGCATATTGTCCGATGAAGTTTAAAAATAAAAATAAAATATCCAATTCAGGAAAAAAATAATAACTTTTATTATAGGTATTTTTATTATTGTATTTTTTTTTTATTATTCTCTTCTTAAAACTTGATAGTTTCATGATATAAAAGAATGAATTTTTACCTGGAATTTTATGTCTTCTTTACATTTCTTTTTCTCACTACATATTTCATGTCTATGCATGTTCTTTGGTCAACCATTGCCCTTGTCTTTGATCTATTAAATCTTTCCTTGTCCACACAAATTGGTTTGTGAACCAACATCATTATAATAATAAAAAAAATAACAATATAATGAAGGCGAATATTGTGTCGTGAAAGTAAATATTAGGAAAGCTCTCTTGAACGGTATGGGAATCGGAATTTTTAGAAGGAGGAATTATCAAAGAAATGAACCTTTTTTATGCATTGGGGCGTTCTCAGTGCAAAACTTATCGAAATTGTATGTCAAGTGCTACGTGGTTTATTCCGGATCAGGGCTTCCTTACTAAGCGCTTACATTTTAAAGCCCCCTGTTTGTTAAGGGAATTTAATCTGATTGCCTTAGAACTAACAAGGCGTAGGTTGAAATTTTTAACGGTTTTTTTTAAATGAAAATTTCAGTCTTGTGATACTCTTAAAGTCTGTGTGCCTCATTCTAAAGGGGGAGGGGGTTTGGCGGGGTGTTTTTAACTGAGACCATGTAACAGAAATGGCTTCGTAACCATCTGGATGGTGATTCTACTCTTCTTTGCATATACAACCATCACTCCACATACCCCCTCAACGAAAAAACATCAATATGCATGTTTCAAAATCATTTAATTTCAATATATATATGGCAAAAAGAAGAATGAAGTGGATGAAAATAGATTAATTCGGACAGATATGCAATGTCTCATACTTTATTTTATATATTTTCTTAAAATTCTTTTGTCTTTTGTTTAATTTAAAATGTGTTTGTAAAAGTAATCGCGTCCTTTTTCAAACAAAATATCTATAAAACGAGAATTTTTGCAACATTCTTATTCAAATCTTATTTAATTTACGTGTTTGAATATGAAACCCATTTCAAATAAACGGTGAATCTTAAACCATTCCATGTGTGACTCACGAAAATATTTATGCTCGACGATACCTAATACGATGATGTATTTAACAAAATATGTGCTTCTTTTAAGTTTTATCTATTTTAAGGAATCATCATCATCATATAAATGTTTCCATATAAAAATGAGGTAAATATGAGTCATGAAATACTTTCTATATACAAAAATTATGTGATTTGATTTCAAATTCAAGGAACTACTTGAAAAAGAAAAATATTAAATTGACTTATTTTCTTTTAAATTCATATTTATTTAATACCCTTAATACGAAGAAGACCCGGAAAATTTTAGAGATATAATTTTTATCGTCATCTCTTAGAAAAGCGAGTCAAATACGCCACACAATGTTAAACAAACAATAATCAAGTTTTCTGCCTTTGATACAAAACAACGATGTTAAATTTTCCTTCCTTTTTGCTACAAAATAAATAACGCTTTGTTGCTAAAAGAAGAAA
Source organism: Culicoides sonorensis (assembly GCA_900002565.1). Classification (NCBI taxonomy): domain Eukaryota; kingdom Metazoa; phylum Arthropoda; class Insecta; order Diptera; family Ceratopogonidae; genus Culicoides; species Culicoides sonorensis. The sequence goes on along the minus strand of LN483562.1, from coordinate 53,066 downwards.
ATTTCCTAGAAATTGTTTCATTAAAATAAAATTTTCCTTCCAGGAAATCGAGAAAGAGCACACGTGTAAAGGCAAATAAATGTATAATAAAAAAAAAATAAGGGTGCTAAGACAATTTTTTTTATCTAGATTAAATCATTTCGAGTTTTTAATGGCAATGTGGACGAGTTTTACATTTTCCTTTTTAATCTAAGAATCTTTTTCGTAAGATTTTTTTTTGTTGAGTTATTGATTTATTTGAAACACAAATTCTTGGAAATAATAATTTTCTATCTATCTATTTTAAGTAAATACTGAACTTTAGTAGGAAGAGTTTTTCATGTTGTTTAGCTTAATATTTTTATCGATGACTTTCTCACATAAAAGATAAAAGTTTTATGCGATGATAAATTATTATAAGGAGTTTGCCAAAAAAAATTACTTTATCTTTTCTCTTGATGAAAATGTCTGATTTCCAAGAAAAGCTCATTATAATTATTCAGCTTAAATGGAAAATGAGAAATTTTTTCAGTCCAATGCTCATGGCATTTGTACATGACGCCATTTTGATTTCATTGTTCTGGAAACGATTTCTCTGAAATGCCATCGAGCTTAAAACCAACCTTGAAGCTGAATTTTGACATTTATTATGGAAATAATCATCATATGACCTTCTGCGATTCCGGTGAAAAATATTGTGAAATTTCCTCTGAATTCAATCTAAAATACGTTTACTAGAAATTGTGGAATGAAAATTTCATTGTAATAGGATTTGCTTCCCCAGGAATTCTTGGGAAAGAAATAAACAATTAAATTATTTTATGCGAAGCAATGAAAACAAACAGTAACCAATTATTTTGAAATGACAACAACAGGATTTTTTAAGATAATGAGACTATACCTTGAATTGTTCTAGATTTTCGCAAGTCAAATGTTTTGCAACGTGAAACTTTCCATTGATTCACTTGAAATGAAAGCAGCTTAAAATTGAGTTTTTCTAAAGTGGTCTAGAATAAATTTGTATGATAAATTTTATCATTTTAAAGCTAAGTTCAGTGAATAAAATAATGGAATTACCTTCTAAGAATTAAAAATAATTTGAATAAAAAAAATTTCATCTCTGGTTTTTCTTTTCGCATCGATTTGTCTGCAATAAAACACGTAACACAATACAATTTCTGTATTTTTAGAAGTTATCAATTTTCCGAGAAATGGAAGAATAATAATTATATGAAATTCGATTCTAGGAAAATTTTCACCATCCAAATTCTGGGAAGGAGCACGTGTTGTGAAATAGATTTTTTTTTTTAATTGTGTGAACTTACATGACAAATAATTTAATGATATTTTCTTTCATAGTGGAAAAATGCATTAAATTCAATCGATGTCGCATGAAAAACAATTGTTGGAAAATTTTGGAAGTGTAACGGTTTTTTTACCATTCGTAAATTCCCTAAAGTAAAATTCGTTTTGCGAACACACAAAAATATTCCTCACTTTGAATGTTAACATTTTTTTCATATTTCCATGGAAAAACTTCCTGCACATTTCTCCATATACCATTAAAATGAATAATAATAATAAGGGAATGCGTAACATGATTTCCTAGAAAATTCAACTGCAAACCCATATTTTTTGTGCACTCAGTTCAAAAATAAAAAAAAATTACACACAAATTTTTTGGTAGTACAATTACAATCAATGCTCAATTTAAAAAAAAAAACGATAAAATAAATAAATGAAATAACACAAATATTTTCAAGTCTGTTAAAATTACAATTATTTGTGTAATAATTACAACAACAACAACATTGACATTAATAATAATAATGATATTCTTATTAAAACGATAATTGTGAAGACTTACATTTAAAAATGCGTTTTAATATAAAGTTGCGCATTTTTAATGTGAAATAATTATTGTAAATTATTATTATATTTCCAGTGAATTTATTGGTTGTGTAAGCATTTTGTTGGTTGATGTCTTCTTGAAATTGTGACACCGGTATGCGTTATCATGCATTCTGCTTGTCATTTGTGTGTAATTGAAGTAAATTTACGAATGAGTTACACCTGTGTTTGAATCTATGATTATTTTTATTAACCCTTTCTTTTCAAAAGGGGAAATTTTAGAGATTTCATCTGTTAACGGTCATTATTACCCTTGATACAGTGGCGGATTGACTCATTAAAAATGAGTTTAACTTAAAAATTTTCCAAGAAATTAGAAACCATGATGCCTTGCACACTTCAATGAACGAAAGGGTTAATAATACGATGAAATTTGACTTTCTACTCGCAATTGTAATAAAATTTACGATTATCATGAGACATATTTTTGCATATAAACATTTTATGATATATTTTGATGGAAAATTCCACTGTTTTTGTTTCCAAACAGATAATAAAAAGGTAAAAGCCTTAGAGGCATGGGTTTTTTTCCATAAAAATAAGATAAATTTCATTTTATAAATTGACGGTATTAGAACATCTTACGCCTATCAAGCACGAGTTCATGACATTACATGTCATGATTACCTTGATAATACTAAAATTCTCACTAAAATAAAAAAACTACTTCTAAGAAATGAATATGTTTACATTTCATATAACAATTAAACAGTTTCAATGTGAATCATCTTCAGTGTCATATGCCACAATTCATCGTACTCAAATCCATTTAACAAACTGTATGTCTCAAAATTACTACTGTAGACAGATTGATTGCACCATTAAAAATAGCACACATGTACAGAAATTGACTGTATTTTGTGCAATAAAATAAAATAATAACAATTACTCGGGGTATCAAAGCGTGAGAAATATAAGCTTTTATTATTATTATTGTTATTATAAAAGGGCTTTATTTACCAATTAGCTACCATTTAATTCATTGTAATGTGTCTTATTAAATATATCATTTCAATTGTTATGTTTCTGTTATTTTTTTGTAATTATAGTACTTCATATATGACAATAAATAATGTATTACGATCAAAATGCACTTTAATGCACAACAACAACAACACAAAAACTGCAATTTGTGTGTAATCGTACACCGCAGTCACAAATGTTATTTTCAGTACGTTTTGTGGTTTTTTGTTAAACATTAAATGGGTTTCTGATTGTGAAAAAGTTAATTTAAGCTCCGATTACATGGAAAACTATTAATAAATTTCATTTGAAGAATGATGAATGTTACCATTAGATCACATACAAACAAATTATTTGAAGTAGCAAATTTTAAAATGAGGGTATTTTGTATTGTAATAATAATAATATAAATATCATAATAATAACAAAATTTCATGGAAATTGTTATTATAAACAAATTCAATTATAATAAAAATATTGTAATACACAGTTCTGAGGTAGTATGAATGGTAAAATGAGAGTTATGGTTGAGCACTTTTCACTAGAAAGCTTAATTATATAAATGTATATTGAAACAGTTCTTTTTTCTCTTTTGCATTGGGCGTTTCTGCTAAATGTTATCATTTTATAAACTAGATGTTAAGTGTTTTTTTTGCTCCGGTTTAATCAAATTAAAATTTTAAAATAAACTGAAATTCTGGTTAATGTTAACATTGAACTCGGTTGATTGTTTCAAAATATACCGAGAATTGTGTGTTAAATTTAGAGAATTGATACATAAACATAAGCAACACTAAATAAAAATGAACGTCAGATCATCTGGCGATTGCGAATAAGATTCTTAACGCAATTTAAACACGTTGCACTCAGACCATCAGGGGTAACGACAGTGGGACATTGAACCAATAGACAAGTGGAAGTTCATTGGAAGCACTTAATGTGTTTTCCCACTGACCCCACTGGTTTTGGGTTGAGCGCGTCTATTCTCAATTAAAGTTCAATGATCAAATCAAGATTCAAGCTAACATTCTCTGATCCGATTGAAAACAGACAAATATTGCAGCTTCTTCCGACCTGAACAACTACCGTACAGGAGCTAAGCGATTCCATTGTGGGTAATGTGAATAAGATTTCGCCCATATTTTTCACTGGAATTGCTTTGATACTCATTTACAGAGGCTAAGTTGACTCCTGTCATCGCAATAGAGCCCTCGATCGATCAACAAGCAATTTGAGAGAGTTTTTTTTTGATTTTCAGTGCGATTTTTGAGAATATCATTTTGAGTACGCTGTTGCATGTAAATTTCATGCGCTTCACTTAAAAATAAGCAAATCAGATTACTTTGTTTGCGTATTTCATCATATGTCATCATATTATAACGCACACCACAATTAATAGCTATCTGTAAACTGATAAACCAGATTTGGATCATTCACTCAAAAAATGACAGACTTCAAGAGATTCGGATCTCAAATCTCACATCATCTGTCTTCACTTCAACTAGAGGCATCAAGTAATGTCAATTTTTGTTATTTCTTAAATATTTTCAGTAAAAAAGTAAAGGAATGAAATAAATAATGACTCACCATTCAATACTGCGATATCCCTTGGCACAGCAATGCAAACTCTTGAATTGATCCAGCACTGAATACTCTTTTGACACAGTTTCTTTTGTGAATTGCATGTGTGTTGAATTAAGTGACTCATTAAACCGATTTCGGGAACAATTTTCTAAAGATGTGACTGTTTGTACGTTAAAAACTAAAAATAATACTAAACTAAAGACAACAGCTGATGTAACACCAATTGAACTTAAATTTCTCCTATGACTAATTTGCATATTTTTTGAATAATTCATTTTTTGATTACTACAATTTTCACAAAACCTTAAATTATCTTGAAATAGTGAAGAAGCAGATAAAGATGATAGTAAATTTTTCATGTTCATTCTTTTATTGTACGTAATTTGAACACTTGTTAGAATGAGAATTGTAAGTGCTTTACAAAAACACACATGTAGTTTGTTTACTTTTGTGCGTTACGTCAGAATGACTCAATTTTATGAAATCCACTTCATATGAGTCATATAAAATTTATCGTGATGGTAATTCCCGTTATTTTAGTTTAATTATTCGATCATCATTTATTTTCGTACATTGAATTATCTTGATTTATCATGTTCATACAAAAATCCACATCGATTCAGCTGTTTCTTTTAAATTTTTTTATGTTATTGTTATTTTTTTCATTTCACAATTCCTCTATTTTTTTACACAATCAGTTTTAACCGGTATTCATTTATATCCATTGAGAATAATTAATTAATTTATAACTTGGATGTCTTCTCTCAGAATTTCAATTTAAACTTATTTTTTTTCCTGGAAATTTAATCAAAGAACTATGACAACGTTCTTCTATTCTATTCCTTTTTTAATGTGCAATCCTTTGATGTATTCATACAATTTTTTTTATTATGTTGAATTTTCATTAAATCACAGTCTCTCGTTTCATATGAATTTTATTTAAAATTAAAACGCAATATTTCACTGTAAATTACTTCCGATCAAAATATTGGCAAATATGTTTTTCTTGGAAAACTTTTAACATTTTATTTTGTTTGTAATTTTTATACTGATTTTATTTGATTCACGTCTTTTGTGTTTGAATGCCTCATACAGACTGAAATTTGTGTCGGTAAAGAATTCATAATAGCAGTATTTTGTTCCATTTTTCGATTGTATCTTTGTGTGTATTGTATACAAACAGCTGACTTTTATTTTAAGTTCTCTCCTCTCTCATAAAAAGCTTTGAATTTATTTGTGTTTCAATTTCTTGACGTTTTTATTTTAATTTTTTTACTTGAAACATTGTGGATGTTTAACGAAAAATAAAGATTCATCAAACTCTTCATGATTCAATGGAAATTTTTGTATCTTGATCATGAATCTGAATGAAATAGAATTTCAAGGTCAAGGCAAAAAGAAGGAGAGGAGTTTTTGTTTGTTTTTTGTGACTTAAAAACCATTTCCTTTAAATTCTTTTTTTTCCAGTTAAACTTTTATGGATGGATCCCTTAAGTTTTTAACAAAATTTGAGGTTTTACAAACATGGAAACCAATTCTCATTATTGAATCAACTGGTTATATTTTCAGAACGGTCAATTTTACGTTTCGAATTCACATATCTTAAGATTTAGCTCACAAAAATAAATTTCCTCAATGTTTTGAGAGATTTGCTCTTAAATCAATGAAGGTCTAGCAATACCTGTAAGGTCATGAATAAAGCAACAAAGAGAGAGAAAGGAGAGAAAGAGAGAGTGAAAGAAAGAGAAGAGAGTGAAAGGAAGAGAAGAGAGAGAGAGAGAGAGAGTGACAAAACATCAGAATGGTCAATAAGAGTGGGATCAGGTATTTTGTGTAGGAAAGAGGCTCTCATGTGGGTCTTGTTCTGGATACGAAATTAAACTTTAAGATACAGAACCTCGCTCCATCATTTCTCTCATCGCAGCTAAATCGCATTGCAATGCATTTTTCTAATTCGTCAAGTGGTTAAAATTTCAAATTTTATTTTTAAATTGCCATTCATTTGAACTAGAAATCAATTAAGGAAAATGAATAACTGACAAATGTTCAGTTGAAATCAAAATTCAACCAAAAAATTCAAAATATATCATCCTTGTTAACAATTGATCGCGCATGCGTTGATCTTTAACATTAATTTCAGATAAAAAATAAAAGTTTCATCAATGTACATTTCGCACTTGCAAAATTCTATGCAAAAATAATATTTATAATCACACAATTTACATGTTCACAACACATAGTGTGTGTGTGTATTTATTGCTGTCTTTAAATTTTGTTTTTTTTTGGCATACACTTGTCGCATATCCTATCATTTTAATATACAAATAAAGGTTATGGGGTATCTACATATAAATTTTATGACATTTCTATTGTTATTCTTATTATTATTTTATCTTTGCTACTTTTTTTTGTTGATTTTTTGTGTGTATGTGTCATTTTTTGTGCAGAGTAAAGTACATATTTATTTTTTGTTTTCCTGTTGACTTGACACGCATTTTCATGTATAAAGTGGGAAACGGAGGCTGTGTGTGTATGCGAAAAGAATTTTTATGGCGGTAAAATTTAATTAAAATTTTTGGCATTATATGCTTGCATAATTTCCTTTATGTTGATCGTATTAAGGAACATGTTGATGACGGGCAACATTTTTTTCTCCAATTTTGCTGTAACTCGATCAGGGAAATTATCCAATGAAGATGGCACAATATCGGGAATTACACGATTGAGGAGTTCTGACAAATCACCACCAGTTAACAAATTGTCCATGCGTGAATTGAATTCGTCCAAATACAATGAGGCTGTGAGACGATCCATGTTCAAAAATCCATCGCGGTTGATGCTTAATTTGGCATCACCGAAAAAGCGGACGTCTAATAAAATATTTTACGTTTTATTATAAAATTTTCAGGTTAAATCCACTTACTTGTTGGTGCAATTCTGAAATTTCCATAAGCCCAGTGAGGTAACACCGTGAAAACATGTCCACGAATATCTTGGAATCCTTGTGCAATGATATCAGGTAAAGTGAAATTAAATTTGCTTCTCATTGTCAACAAGCTGAATGTCAATTTATGATTGATAAAATTATCCATGTTCTCAACTTTAAGATTTTTGAATACTCCGCTCCAACTTTCAATTAAAAATTTAAAAAAAAAAATTAATTTTATACTCATTACCATAAAAAAAATTCAACATACGAAATAATTCCTTCAAAACTAAACGAATTCTCCATGTAATCCGTTTCAAATGGAGCCAACACAGGAATTCCCTTTTCAGGGTCACCTGTTCTCATTATTTCCCTAAATTCCTCAACCTTTTGATTGAGAATATCCTCGATCAAGCCATCAATAGTGTCATCGCGAGCAGTGACATTCACAATTAAAATTGAGACAAATCCCAAAATGTATAAAAATTTCATTGTCAATTAAATTTGAGACACAAAAACTAAAAAAAACAATAATTAACCACCTTGACCGTCAAAGTGATACTAGTCAAATTTTGGTATTGACTTATCTTTTGAACACAATGGTATCAAAAAATTAAAATTAAATCTAATATCACAAAGATAGCTGATAATCTGATAAAATTAATCAATATTTTTTTTTGTAAATGATTTTAAAATAACCAGGTTTATTTATTTATTTTAATGCAAAATGCCTGTTATTATCAGTAAAATTATTGAACGTATGTATGTATGGCGATGGTTGTTATTCCAAGTAATTGACGTGTAAAATCAGAGATAAAATTTAACTGCAGCTGACACATAATTGATGTAGTTTTTGGGATTCTGTAAATAAATAAATTAAATTTAATTTTAAAGGAAATTTCTCCTGGAAATCACTCAGAAGCAAGTAAAATTCATTTATCATTCACCTGATTGAGATTCCACATAATTATACTTTGACAGCATGTGACCATTCAATTCCCTTAAGATGGTATCGTCTTCACTTATCACAATCAACCAAATCCATGGTCATGCTAACACTTTTTTTCACCGAAAAAAAATTTAAATGGCAAAAAAAAGGTTGGTAGTCAAGTATTAAAATGTCCAGGCTACAGTATACTGCAAATACAAAAGGAAGGTAATTCCGTTCAGGGGCAAATTTATTCATCTTTTGTTATATATTGACAATGGGGTAACAACAATAAAAAGTAATAAAAATTGTATTATATTACAAGAAACAACACAAAATGAGGATACAAAAAAATTTTTTTTTTGCACAGTAAAATAAGATATATTTTTAAAATTATACATACCTGAGTGTTTCTTAGAATGTACGAAGAATTCCTTCTTTGTATATTTTCATTGTTAAAGGAGAATATTTTAATTTAATATTTTAAAGGACAATATTTATGTCTATGTTAAGGTAATTTGTTATGGTAAATAAAAGAGGCATAAGATACTTATTTTTTTGTATAATATTTTACATGCAATTTATTCTTATTAATAAAATAAGAGGAAAAGCAAATAAATAAATAAATAAACACCTGCTTATACTCAATGAAATATGTTAAGTCCTTCTGAGATTAATAAGATATTGGATTAGATCACGGAATCTCCATCCGGTTAGCACTTTATTAGCCTCTGGTATGAAAAATCCATCAATGAATTGTTGAATTATGTCCATTATGGTTTTCAATACAAATGGACTCATATCTTCTACACCACGATTCACAAATTGATTCAAAAAATGTCCCGGAATGAGATTTGTGATATTGGACTGCAAATTAAATTGAATTAAAATCATTCTGAGTACTTTGAAAATATGTTGACTCACCTCTAATCCATCTCTCATAGTGACATTCACCATAATTTCAGTTATATTTGGATAAATTCGACGAATCAAATTCAATTGAGCACGCCCGTGAACAACCATTTCTTGAAAATAATTAAATTTAATTAATTAGATAGTGATAAGGCGATTTTTTTTTATCAATACCTTTTGCTCTTAGTTTAATTTCGCCTTCAGATGTACGACGTGCACTAAAATTCATTATTCGCATTGACGTACTGTAATCAGAATCTATTTTCAATTCCGGGAAAATCAATTCAATCTCAAAAAACAATTTCATTGGATAAAATTCCAATTTTGCAACATCAAACAAATTCATGTTATTAATGGAAAAGTTTTGTATGTGAGTTGTCATGCTGTGAATATTTAAATTTTGTAATATTTTTTCAATTAAACTCTAATTTTTAGTGAAATGCGCACCTCATCCACTGCCCACCACCAATTGAAAAATTTTGATCTGGCACAAACAATGGAGCAAGTGATTTAATTCCTAATCTCGGAAATCCATTTGGCATCTGTTTCTGTACACGATCAATTAAAAATCGTATTCCTCTGTTAATTAAAGTCCTTTGATCTGTTGTAATATACACACAAGTAAAATTTTCATTTTCTATTAAAATGCAATAATTGAAGTTACCTTCTGTCGTGTTTGAGGCACTCACTTTTACATCAATGCAAATAAAATGGAAGACAACAAAATGCAATAACAGACAATAACCAATCAATTTAATTGCGAACATGATGTTGACCACATACAATTAAAAATAAAAAAAAATGAAAGAGATGATTTTTTTTCTTAATTAAAGAGAGGTAACAAGGCACTTTTAATAAAAATCTAATGAAATTGTATTTCAATTATGACTTGGTATGATTTTATGCAAAAAAAAAAAATCGTATGACTGCTAAAAATGAACTAATAAATAGTTATTAAATTACCAGAGTTTTTATATATCAATATCAAAAATTTTATATGCACTCTTATTGCAATTAAACCCGTATCACATGAAATTTTTCTAACATTTTTCGAAATTGGAGAAAAAATTTAATAATAACAGATGAAATTGAATATGATGGTCTGCTACAATTAAAAATTTTTTATTCTACTTTTATTTTTTTTTTTCAATTGATTTGAACGATTCCGAGAATTATGTGATTGGTTCATCAATTTTCTGGGCTTTTTGTGATTTTGCATATTGATAACCTGAATATTTGAGTATTTAATGAGATAAAAATTTGAAATGGAAATTTGATTTTTGGGAGGATGATGGTAACACTGTTCTAGTTGGGTTTGTAAGTGGCTTTCGATATTTTTCTTTTCAAGAGTTATGGTTCCTTGGATTTTGAGAAAATAGTCAATCAGTTAGTGAGCTTTCGAAATCTGAGCTGCAGAGGGCGCTCAGAACTGATTTTGTCATTTTCACGATGAAAAAAGTTGAAAAACAGCAAACAAAGTGGAAAGTCAGGGTAAAAGTCGTTTAAGACACATTGAGGATGTCGAAGAGGGTCCTAGGGGCTCGAATAATCCCTCCTCAAGACTGACAAGGTGGTTGATGAGGTCGTTGATGACTAGTAAAAAACGAATTGTCCCGCTTTTTGCTTTCAAATCCCGATTTTTTATTTCACTAGTCCCGATTTTTCCATCAATAGTATGCCTGGTATGCCTACCTAAGGCCCTCTAATGAGGATGATGGTTGTGCATAATGTGAATCTGAATCAGAAAATTTTGGATTCCAAACTCTTTGAATTCTGCTTGCTATCTTTCAATTCAATCCCGTATCATTTAAGGTCCATATACAGACGGACGTACCAAATATTCCTAGCATCGCACTTCAAACTTTAAAAAAATTCATTAAATTGTGAAAAATAAAAATCTAATTTTCCATCCAAAAAAAAAGAAGTGTAATAATCTCATTAATTTATTTATTTTCTTAATCCAATTACATGATTCTCATATCACAAAAAAAAAAGATATTTACGCATCCAACAATTCAAAAAAAATCTATGTTAAACTCTTAAAATAATAACATTAAAAAAAAATTCCTTGAAATCAAATTTTTTAATTAAACTTTTTAAGTATATTACCGGTAGACAGCTGTACGGATCATAAATTTTCAAATATATATTATCATGTTTTTTTTTCTCACTACAAGACGAAGAATAGAAGACAGTATTTCATGGAATATGCAAGTAAATTAAAGTAATAAAATCCAGATACCATGACAGTGAACATCTTTCAATTACCGTTTATTTAATTTTTTTTTGTCTTGAACATTTTTTTAAGAATAGAAATAAATTCCTATATTTTACAGAAGTGTTGGCTTCAAGGCATTTACTTGTTATCATTTTTTTTTCGAGAAATTTCATTGTAAATTTAACTGAGTTTCATTCCAAATAATACTAAAACAATAAAAAATAAAACGTGATACCAAAAAAAAATAATTATATAAAATACCAGTCGTCTCCATATATTTAATTGAATTTTCCACTCCGTTTATGTCTCATTCTCAATTTTTTTCCTTTCCTTGTTTCTTCTTCCTTAATCAGGACACACCACATAACAGACACAATACAGAATAATATATAATAATAATTTTATTATAATCATTATAAGAGGCAAGAAAAATAAATGAAGTGACACATACGTTAAATGGAAACAGCTTAAATACACAAAATATTGTATTCTATAATGACATTTAGCATTTAAGGAAAATACCAAATAAATCTGCTTTACTTACTTTAGTGGAACACGAAAAATAATCAAATTCTACATAATAATAAGAACTATGACGTCATATCATTCTTATACTGGATTTCAATGTTATTTTATGTTTTTATGTGTATGCCGAATGACAAAATGTCTGTAGAGATGAAATGATTGATATACTTGAACATTCATATTGAAATTTGTGTGTGTGATTAAATACAAATATTATATTGACTGAACACAATGATATTTTATTGATTATATATTTGCATTATTTCACATTTAATCAATTTCTCTGTTTATTATTATTTTATTATGTTGTATTGGCAAATATTTATTATATTATATTTGTCTATATTTCTATCGGATTGTGAAATTTAGATGGAACATTTTAAAACGTGATTTTATTGGGACCACGGATCATGTTATCGAAGCTGGTCGTTGAAAATGGAAATTTGAAAGAATTTTCCACTTAGTGGATTATATTGAAATTTTAAATGAATTAATAATAAACAATACAAATTTCATATTCAACCACAAACAAAGGAAATTATTAATTAAAGTAACTCAGTCGTTATAATTTGATCAATTCTAACATAATTAAGTTTAATTTGTGAATTTATGTGGTAAATAAATTGAATATTAACTAAATATTATATTGATAGATTATTGGATGGTGTTTCAATTATCAGGGTATTCAATTGCTCAAAACGTTGATGAATAGATGATCTGAAAAATTTGAACATTTTGTAATTTTGAAAAATTTTCAAAAAAATCTGCCGTGTTGAAATTTTTGAAAAATCGAACATTTTGGGAAAATTTGGGATTTGGGGCTTCTGACCATTTCAGGCTCTGTAGCCCAATCCTTGAAACCAATTTCTGAGCCCACTCTCAAAGTTAATTAGTCAAAGTTCATTTTAATAAGCTCCTCCATTCGTATCCGTTGCATGGCTTTGGGGTAAAAATTTCATATTTTGTGAGTTTTAGGTAAAAGTGACCTGATTGTAGAAAATATTTCAAGCTGCAACTTTGCTGAACTGACCAAATCAAGATTTCATACACAATTTTGAGCTCATTTTTTAAGTTTGTTAGTAAAAAAATCATGTTTTTGTGTGATTGGTTCATCAATTTTCTGGGCTTTTTCAATTTTCTATTTTAATATTCTACATTGATAACCTGAATATTTGGGAGGATGATGGTATTACTGTTCTGGTTGGGTTTGTAAGTGGCTTTCGATATTTTTCTTTTCAAGAGTTATGGTTCCTTGGATTTTGAGAAAATAGTCAATCAGTTAGTGAGCTTTCGAAATCTGAGCTATAGAGGGCGCTCAGAACGGATTTTGTGATTTTCACGATGAAAAAAGTTGAAAAACAGCAAACAAAGTGGAAAGTCAGGGTAAAAGTCGCTTAAGACACATTGAGGATGTCGAAGAGGGTCCTAGGGGTTCGAATAATCTTCATTTAAAAGTGACCTGAAGCAAAGTTGCAGAGAATATTTCAAGCTGCAACTTTGCTCAACTGACCAAATCGATATTTCATATATTAAGGGGCTAAAAATGGCAAAATACACAATTAACTGTCCCACAGATGTCGGACCCCGCAAATATTGATTCTAATGCATTTTAATATTTGCATTACCCTACATTTGCATGTATGCACAAAAAATTACATCAAATATAACTTACAAAAACAGGTTTAGAATTAAACTTCAATACAAACGCATCTAAAAACTCACTCTCAAATGGATTTTCAATCTATAAACACTAATTTTAATTTAATTCATCAATTAGTTTGAGTTACATACTGTTCTATCACACACTACATTTAATTTCAATTCTAAAATAGACTAGAAAAATCAATATTAGAATATAAAATTTGAATTCACGTTAAAAATAAAATGAAAAAAATGAAAAAAATCAACTTAAATAATTTATCATTTTTTTCACTTACCATCAACACGTCCATTATCATTTCGATTATTTTTTTATGTTGTCATTTTCAGCTGAGTACAACAATACGCACAGCCTCCGGTAATAATGGGCTATTAAGAACAACACGAAAACCAGATTATAGTGATGTCTATGAAAAAATTGATGATAACGATATATTTAAAAATATTAGACGTATTATGCGAATTGGAGATCCAGCTAATGGTGTACCAGTAAGAAAATTTTAATTTTATTATAACGAGGGAAATTTAATTTAATTTTATTTTTAGATAATGTCACCATTTAAGAGAGATCATCAGTTTAATTCTGACACTGAGAAGTAATTAAATTTATCACTTACAAATCGTTATGAATTTTATTTTCATTTTACAGTGAACTTGGAAATGTTGAACATCAACGGGTCGAAGGCCTGGATCAATTTGTGACTAAAAGCTCATTAATTTACTCAAATAATGAGAAATTCGATTTCAGCCTACTATGGCCAAAAATAAGTTTCATTTCAAGACATTCATCAACAAGAAATTATCGTGTATTTTATTCGAATTACACATTTGTGGGTAAATGAATTTGCTTGTAATAAAATTCTAATTTGATTATCAGTATAAAATTTTTTTAGCATGTACAATGAAAGGAGAGGCGGACGTTCAACGTACAAGTATTGATGAGAATTGTTACAAGCTAAAAGATTTACGTCTTACATTACATTTCAAAAACTATGACGTAGGTGGAATTTATTATTATCAAAATAGACAACTCACAGACATTACAAAAGATTATTTCCCATTTAATTTTATTTTATTTCATTCATTTCTTCAGGTCAATGTAGTAACAACGAGCAATAATGAAAATGATAAGGAAATCGCTCGTACAGCAAAACAGACGCTTGATCGGTACATTAAACAAGAATATACATTGGGATTGGAAAAACCGGCCTATGAATTGGAACAAAAAATAAAAGAATATTTTGCAAGTTATAGATGCTTGTTGCAAGAAGATCCACCAATACAGAGACCATCACGTACAAATGATCGAGATGACAGGGCATTTATTGACATTGAACGTACTTTTACATCGGAACAACCAATTTTTATGAATTCACAAAATCAAGGTAATCGAGGTAATTCAAGACCGGTGAATGATGACTATAATTTCAATACACGCGAAGAACGGCCACAAAACACAAACAGTTATGATCGAGATCGGACAAGAACCCAAACAAATGGATATGAAAATGATAATAATCGAAGAACTGCATCTCAAAATGATCCTTACAGGAATAATAATAATCAAAATACTCGTAATTCTAACACTGAATCAATTTATTTCCCGTCAAATGACAATGAGAGAGAATTAGAATCAGCTTTGTCTTTAAACAATAATCAAAATACTCAGAGTCGGCCATCAATTCCAGCACCTTACTATCCACAAAGTAACAGAGATGTGATATCTTCAACATCCCGACGTCCAAATATTCGACAAGATCCGCCTCAGCGTTCAACTGCATCAACATTTTCGTCATCAAATCGACCATCTTCCGTTACATCTCAAAATCGACCAATTCCAACTCAACCTCAGCGACCAGTGAATCCAATTTATCGAATGACAACAAATAATACTCAAATTCAACGTACAACGACCCAACCATCCTTCAACTACTACGAATATTCTGGCAGGCTTATCTAATCTCCATTTATATTTTTTTTTGGCAGCAGGTGAACATCGCTGATTTTTGATAACCAATAATCCAATATCCGTTTCATTCATTCAATATTTTTGATAAGCTTTGATTATTATGATTTTTTTGTTTATCGAAATAAATAAGATTAAAAATATTACGTATGATTTGTTATGAATTTTATGAATAAAAATTGTTATGTTGAAGGAACTGAGAGGCCATTGACTGGATTTATGGTAATTTTTGACGAGTTTTTCTCAATTCACCTGATTCAAGGAAAAAAATACAAACAAAAAACAACTCATCAATCAAAACCAAAAAAAAATAATAAACTTCATATTTGAACAACATTATTATTATTATTATTATTTTTTTTTCAATTTTAACTGAACATTGTCCAAATGATGCATGACAAGATGAATGATCACTTGAATGATATATGCACTTTTTTTTCATTGTAAGCTGCTGTTATTTTTGGTTGAATTCATTTCCACTTGATTACATGTCGTAAATTGTATTCACATGTGTGCATTTTTATCATATCGTGAGATAGCTTCATCAAAAAAATACTGTAAAATCACAATTGATGAGTATATTCAATTTGAAAAAAAAAATGATATCATGAAAATAAGTGATAAAAAAAAGTTTTTTGATGTCAATTCTTTGGATCATGTTAATTTAATTTGATTTCATTTTTTTTTTTTTGAAATTTTTCCATGTCATATAAATTTTGTATTTATACAAGACAAATCAAATGAGTTTTCAGTTCATCATTATTATTATTATTATCATTAAAATTTTAATGAAGATTTTACGTTACATTACAGACTTGATATTTTCGATATTGTATGACAATTTTTTTTTTGATCGTAATGATAGCAATAATAAAATAAAATGATGATCAGATCATGATAGCATTAGATATGTAATTAGGTAGCAATTAAAAAGTCCGATATACGACTTTGCTGCTTTATTATGATGATTAAGTTCATTTGTCGTGAAACTTTTGAGGAAGTAATAGTTAAATTTTAGTTTTGTCTCATCTGTTTGAAATTTACATTAAATTTGATTGTAAAATGAAGTTAATAAGAACTTTTTGGATATTTTTGAGCCTTGGGATCGTTTGGGGTGCTCAATATGAGCCCGAAAGTGAGAGCAGTGAAAGTGTGAGCGTAAGTGAGGAAGATTCAGTTGAAGAAAGTAGCATTGAATCAACTTTCATGGAACCAGAGGACATTTTATTTAAAAATTTAAAGGAGTTACTTCGTGCTGGTGATACAGACTTCGGAATTCCTGTTTGGGCACCCTACGTTGATGATAGTGTCGTTGTAGAGTAAGATCAAAATCACAATTTATTTAAAATATCTTTTTCTTTACATATCAATCCATCATTAGAGGCCTGGATATTCCATTCAAATTCATATTAGACGGTTTCGATAACTTTGAGAAAATTCAAACGACAATCCATTTAAATAACACCGTAGAATTTCAAATTTTCTTCCCACAAATATCGTTTTTCCTTGAATGGAATGACGATGAAGGTTTCATTGCTGTCAGAGGATCACAAATGAGTAAGAATTTTTTTAATAATATAACTTTCCGATTTACATTTATTTCATTTTAATCAGACACTTCACTTTTCGGCGCCATTCAATTTGAGCCACAGCGCAAATGCATTCGCTTAACTGAAATTGATGTCGCTTTGGATTATGACACCATTGAAGTAAGAATTTAAATTTTTTAATTTTTAAATCAATATTTTTTTAACTCATTTTAGTACGATATCGTTAAACGTGGTGAAGTCCATCCAATTGCCGAAGAATTTGTCTTTGAATATGCAGAATTTTTCCGTGCTTCCAATAAACTTGAAATGTTAGATGCCTATGAGGAGATGATCGAAGATGAGGTCAAAGAAGTTTTTGAGCGTCTTGAATGCTGGACATACAATGAGGAGAAATTGTTGAGCTCCATTAAAAATAGTATTGAGTAAAAAATCGCTTTATAATTATATTATTATGTGGATATAAGTGGAGACGACTGGTTCTTTACACAAAAAATTATTTTTTTTTTGATTGAATGATTAATTATAATTTGAGAGAAGAAAAAAAATAAAAGAATCATTCATCCAAAGAGTAATTACTATTTTACCTTTCAATAAAATCATCGTTAAAAAGCACGCTATTTGATTTTTGTTTGAAGAGCAGCAAAAAAAAATCACACACGAATGATTTTTGCTAATCTGTTCGTGCGATAAATCGAACGATGTTCAATTAGCTGATAATTTTTCATTATGTTTTTTTTATTTTTTTTTTCTCCTCTTTTTGGGTTATTTAACCATTTTATACTAACATTGAATGACTTTATTTATTTTATTTCAGAGCATATGAGAAAAGTTATGATACTTATGGGATTTGCATTGAAATCCAACTCTGATATTTTCCATTTAATTTTGAATTGGAATTATTTGTGTGTGTGTGCGTGTGTGTTCAATGAATGTAATGAAAGCACATGAATGGATTTTATTTTAAGGATGATTTAATTTTGAATATAATTTCTGATATAATAGAAATAAAAGCTTATCTTGTTGTTCAATTGCTCAAAAATATCATTTAATGACGGATTTGATAATTTTTCATGAATGTGCAAAGGAAATTATTATTTTTTACATATTTTTTACATTTCCGATTTCTTTATTCATCATTATTTTTTTCATTTTCAAATATTAACGTAATTTTTGTAAATTTTCTCAAATAATTACAAATTTTTATGATAGAATTATGATTTCAATGCTTTGATCAATTAGCTGTAAATTCAATGCTCTTAATTAACAATTGAATTAATAATTGTTGTGAAAATTTTCTGAAGTTCTCTTGAAAAATAGTTCATAGAAACAAGGCATTCAATTATTTGAAGGAGAATTTATTTGAAAACGGCTTATATGCTTATATGATTTTATAAAATTGTATATCTGAACGAATTACTCAGTGAAAATGATCATAAAATCCGGTTTTTGGATCTCATTCAAATAAATTGTTCCATTTTTATTTTCACCCAGCTGGTTTTTAATCATTTATAGACGATAAGGCAAATTTTGCTGTATTTTGAGACAGTGTCACACCAGATCAGGTTAAAATTTCTACTTTTTCCAGGAGCGTATCTAGCTTTATTTGGTGACGGAAGCCGGCTAACTAAAATAATTTCCATACATTTCAGTCCAAATTTCAGGGGTAGCCAAGCTACTCCAGCTACCCCTGGTATATACGCCCCTGTCTTTTTCATTAAAAATATTTCTTAAATGAAGTTCCTGGTTTCTCCTAAATATATTTTTTTTGGTATGTATCTATATGCTAAAATTTATTTGTGTTCTTAAATACACACATATCATTTGGAATAATACCCAAATATAAAGTGTGTGTTTTTAAATAGTCTCTGATGCATAATAAACAATTTACTTCCCCAAACGTAATTTGTAATTTATAATTAAAATATACAATAACAAAAATTTTGTTTACATTTTAAACATAAACAAAAATTATTAACAATAAACTTGTATTTTAAATACTATTTCATAATATGACACAACACTAATCTCACAAAAAGAGTTATTTGAGTAATTTTATTAACACTGTAAGTTAAAAAATGGGAAATTCTAACCACTAGGCAGTCAAGAAAAGTGCATTTCGATGGGACTCGTTTCATTTTGAAAAAACCGCAATTTAGAAATTTTTTGAAAATTCCCGCCATTTTGAAAAAATCGGACAATTTGGGCTTTTGACTGTTTTCAGGCTCTGGAGCCTAATCCCTGAGCCTAATCTCAGCAATAATGAGTTAAAGTTCATTTTGGTTAACTTCTCCATCCAACAAAACAAATCATAAAATTTTAAAAAATTTAACCGTTTTTAATGGTTTTTAACACCGAATGAATTATTTTTTTTTGACATCATTCAATTTGAATTTTTCGTCACCTCTGTAAAAACAAAGGATTTTCGGGTTAAATTTGCATTTTGTTTCATCTTTTAATTGAAATCTATTCCATTTGAACATAATTACCTGCTTTAAATTTCTTGAAAATGTTTACTACACAATAAATTTGTACTCATACTCATACAAAATTAAAATTTTTTTTTAAATAATATTTTTTGTATAATTGCGTTAAAAATAATAATAACAATAAACATTACAATAATTTCTGCAGAATTAAACACTTTACGGGCCTTAATTCATTTGCAACGTTCGTAGAGTCAAGAGCACAAATAATTCTTTATCGCATTAATTTTAGTGGTTTATACAAAATTATTTAGTGGCGCAGTGTGAATAATTTCTCAACTGTAAAAAAGGGTTCCAAAATTAATTATTATATGATTTTATTTTATTATATTAATACCGAGGAAAAGATTGTGAAAAATGTATTTAAAGTACATTTCCCTAGTACTTCCAGCCTACTTTATAATTTTGATCATATTTGGACCTAATTCTACAGTGTACGGTGGAAATCTGATTAAATCCGATTATATTGAACGATTGCGTAAGATATGACCTTTCACATTATTTTATTTTATTATCTCATGCTCATCTTCTTCTTAAGCACATACAAACACACACACACAGCATAAAAGTGAAAATATATAAATGACAAAAATCTTCCTTATTTTTTTTGGCACATATTTACATTTACACACATTTTCCTTTTTTTTTCATCTTCTTCATTTTCCCAGCTGAATATATAAATGTTTGTCATGCAAACGACCCAAAATTGAATGAGTGTGTAAAAAAATCGATTCTTAACTTGAGGCCATATTTGAGTAATGGAATACCGGAACTCTCAATACCATCAGTCGATCCACTGGAAATCGATCAAATTAATTTGGAACAAGACTCGGGTCCAATTAATTTGAATTCACGATTTGACAACATCAAGATGTACGGATTATCTGAATTTCGGATTAGAGCTGTGAGAGTTGATGCAGAAAAGGCGAAATTCAGATTACGACTGTGGTTCCCGGAATTGCATATGGTTGCGGATTACTATGTGAAAGGGAAATTTTTGATGGTGCCAATGGTGGGCAATGGAAAGTCGACAGGGAATTTTTGTGAGTTTCATTTCATTCATTTTTCAGAATATTTATTTTAATTTTATATTAACAGCTGATGTTGATGCAATCGCGTCATTGAAAGCAGAAAGATTCACAAGAAACGGCAGAGAATATCTCAAAGTCAAGGACATTTTCGCCGAATTCAATATTGGACACGCAAGTGTACATTTGGACAGCTTATTCAATGGAAATCAAGAGTTGAGTGATACTCTCAATAAATTTTTAAATGAAAACTGGAGAGCTGTCACTGCTGAAATTAAACCAGAACTAGAAGATTTCATATCAAATTTGTTAAATGAAACGACGACCACCTTATTTGACAGATATCCGTACGAGCAGTTACTGCCAAGTAAATAAATTTCGATAATTGATAGTTAAATTGTAAGTTTTTTTTATTCAAATATTGAAATACGACGTCCAGCTAAAATAAAAATTTAAAATTAATAATTAAAATTTCACCATGTTAACATGAAAAACCGTCAAAAACAGTTCTGACTCATCTAATTGATACATTTGAAAATAAATAATGCGGTGAATAAATAAATCAGGCTTTTATTTTATGCTATTTTTGTAAATTAATTTCATGTAAACTAAATTGATGCATCGAATTTCAGCATTGAAGATAATTATGTTCTGTCATTTGATACTAAAAGTGTGTCTACAGAGAATTTCCAGCATCCGAGTCGTTTGAACACCCGTCTAGCAGTACTTTCAACTGTTTTGGCTTTATTTTCCAAATCAAATGGCTTCAATGCCTTAATAAGGGACTTTGCTAAGTCTTTTGCTACCGTTTGAGCACTCACAGACTTGTATGCGTCTGAAGCTACTGAGACCTAAAATGGAATGTGATTAATATGAGTGAAATTTTTACTGAATTTTTTTTCAAATTATTTACCTCAACATCATCATAATTCCATGCAATATCGATGTTATTGAATACGATACATTCATTATTGTTATCGGATTCCATTTCAATATAACCATCAATTGTTGTATCTTTAAATGAAAAATACAAAAAAAAATCATTTTTGTGCCAAATATAAAATCAATACAACACAATAAATATAATCTTACTTTTCTCATTGACGTTAATGAAAAAAACATTGCCAAGCAAGTCAATTTCCTGAGCTTTCATGTAAATAAATGGAATATTGAGAGTAAAATTGATTGAAGTACATTTTGAATTGACGTTCGCTTCTTCGACAATAAATTTATCGTAGCCATTTAACTGAAGTCTCTTCAGAACCGACATTTTTCTGTTGAATTGAAATTAGTTAAAATAAAAATCAAAGAAAATTTGAAATTAATTACGAAAAATTCTTGTTAACCGCTTCATCGATAATGAATGGAGCTAACGGCGGAATTGCATGTTCATGATCCCCGCTATACATTAATTTGCGTAAATTTGTAAACATAATTTCGAGTATGGTTTCGTTAATCAGGCATTTTTGTTCACTTGAGTCACTGTTATAACTTTCGTCATCATAAAAATTAAATGGAATTGCCTGTATACCACAAAATATTACAAAAAAGGTGCAAATGAAAATGAGACCCATTTCGAATGAAATCACGATGTGTACTAAAAATGTTATGATCATATCGCAAAATTTTGATGACATATTAAATCAGATGTCTCTTCATACTCACAACATAAATTAGCGTAAATTGAATAATGATAATAATATGAGAAGCCAGATGACTTTGTTTACATTGACCCTAATTTTGAATCGAGACAACGAACAACGAAATTCATTGTAAATATAATGGAGACGACTGGTTGCATTTAAATTTTTTAGTATAACAGTTTTTTTAATGTGACTTAATTTAAATTCTTATCATCACACATGCAATAAAACGCAAAGAAAAAAATTGATCGATTCCAATCGTATCACCATAAATTATTAACTGAGTTTTGATTATATTTTATGGTTGCTAATAAAATACAAATCAAAAATCGACCGCATCTACATTGATTTTTGGTTACTTTTCAACAAAACCTCAAGATTTAAAGGATAATAAAATGATAATATGTGTGTGGTAAGGTCTCAAATAAAAATGAAATAACAATAAAAAAAAGAAAGATTATATTTGAAATATAAAATAAAAAAAGAGAGGAATCATCTTGTACACAATTTCCCCTGCATTTTATTTCGTCAAGTGTTTTTATGTGAGAATTTATTTTATTCTCAGTTGAACAATATACGATACAGCGTGTACGGCATTTTTTTTAAACTTTCTCACTTACTAATTACTGTACGTTGCGTTTCATAATCAATTGTGTACATGCAAATTTTAACCGTCAAAAATTGTGTTAGTATTTATTGAATTCATGGCGTCCTCCTCGCCTTTTAATGTTGTCTTACTAAAAGGACTTATAATTAATAAAAAAACAGTGCTTTCTAAAGATTATCTTGTAAATTTGAATCAAAATCAAGTGTCTAGTGTTTTAAATGTGAAAGTGACTCTCGAATGGTAGATACAGAGTTTTCAACCAACAAATCTTAAGAATCTGATGATAGCAAGTATGAATTGTTGGCAGAAATTCGTTTAAACCGGTGAAAGTGAGCTGTTGTTGTTTTTTTTTCTTATAATTATAATAATTGAATTTATTTCAGAATCTTCATTTACCGAAACAATTGCATTTGAACAAAAAAAGTGATCCAGAATCAAGAGTCAAAATGTTGAAACACATTATCGAACTCCATCAGTTGGTCTTAACAGCATAATTGTATTTTTTTAAAAAATAAATTAAAGTGTAAGAAAGCATTTGTGATGTTAAAATAATTTTTGTATGAGAAAATAAAAAAATAAATAAAAAATATTGAATATGAATGGAAAATGAATTTTTTATCGTACGAATTTGGAATATTTTCATGTGATTAGTACTGGATTTTTACTGGATAAAATACAGTACAACATACAGTGAAATTCATATGTTCAGTACAGTAAAGGAAATGCAGGGTCTATTGATTTTCCCACAAAATTTCTTTATTTTGTCCTTAGAATTTTTTTTTATTCTCCTTTTATTTATCCTTGTTCAGTCCTAAAACTAATATAAATAAAAGTATCCATTTTTTACTTTTATGTGAATCATGGGAAGACAAGAGGTTGTTGAAGACATTTTATAATGACTTAAGTCGAAAATTCATTCCACAGAATGAACCCAAAGAGTTAAAAAAATAATTTTTTAAAAAAAATACGCTCTACACTGAGTTTTTAAAAGTTAACATCATTCTTTGTTACTCTTTATGACTCTTCGTTAGTCCCTTTTATGATTCTTTATTGACCTCAATGACTTTTTTTACATCTTATATAGTCCTACCCAGTCCTATCAACTCCTGATTTTTCTTTATTTATTGATCTTTGTTGATCTTCATTAAACCTTAATTTGATTTTTTTTTAAATTCATGACTCCTCGTGACTCTCCGTGACTCTTTATGACTCTTTATGACTCTTCATGACTCTCCATGACTCTTCATGACTCTTAATGACTCTTCATTGATCTTAATTTTTTTTCAAAGAGTAATAAAGATCAATGTATATGCTGAAAATACCACCCATTGGTTTGGCTTTTGAAAGTTTGTTCAGAAAAGCTTTAATACAATTTAAAATAACCCTCAGCGCCATCTCGAGGGCTCAATTGGAAAACAGCAAGAAGCACGACGGTTACAGTCATTGTTGACTCCGTGTGTGTCAGGTAATCCCCGAGGCTGTCAAGATCGTTGATAACTTTAAATAAATTGTTCCGAAAATTTAAAATTAACTGTCTCAGTTGATCAGACCTCGTTGCGTCGTATCTTACCCTATTTTTCCCATCTTCATTGTATGAATCTCAAAAGATCTGTTTTATTTTTTTGTGTGTATTTTTTTTATGTATTTTTATGTCTACCGTTAAGATTAAGTTTATAGTCCAGAGTTGCTCTTTATTCTTTCATTTTTTGTTCCTTTTTTTCTTTGCTCTGCCATATCAACTCAATATTGTATGCCAAGAAAAACAAACGTCTACATAACAATTACATTTTATGTTATTAAAATTTAAAGGATCACATATGTTTAGGAGAAGAAATAAAAAAAAGCATAAGAAGGTCATGTCTTGTAGTGAAAACTCATATAATAAACATTCTAATGAGATGAGTGAGACCACATGTGTATTTTACCGGAAAAGTAAATAATGTTATATGAAATAGAGGATCATTTTTTATGTAAATACATAGTAAAATTAAATATCTTGGTAGTATTTTTTTGTGTTTCTTTGATATTATTTGTAATGAAAGAATTTAATTTCAAAGGATTTTTTTTGCCTGCCAACACGTTTCATTACTACAGTTATATTTTTTTATTATTATTATTATATTTTTTTTCATAATACTTTTAGTCACTAATCCAGTGATAAATAGGTTACGGTAAGTTATTTATTCTAGAGATACACAGCAGTAGAATATCAATATATATGAGACATAAAGCATAAAAATAGTGTCGCATTTATTACTTCACTCTCTATACATTTATATATGAGTTGCAACAAACTGTTCTGAGTCTGTAGAGGAAAAATTACGTCATTAAATACTACTACTTTAGTGCATGTATAACTGTAACATGCATAAAAGCCACGTGTGTGAATATGGTGTAGTTATATTATTTTATATTATATTGAAAAAGTTGTCCCCACGTCTCCCATAAATTCTCATGATATCTGTTTTATGTGTGTTTGTGTGCATATACATTGAAGTTATAAAGCTTTCATACCAAAAGCAATATTATTATTATTTTTACAATACAATGCTGATATTTGTATTATATAGCTTTGTGTATAACAATATTTGAGAATATTATACGATATTGATACGACGATTTAAATATGGTTTAACAGCAGCAGCAGCAGTAGTAGCAGCATTCATAATATGAAGCGGTGAATTTAACATAAATATAAATTGTGTGTATTTGTGTATTGTGTGTGTGTGTGGACTGGAGCTAATATACCAACACAATGATGGAATTTTTGTATAAAAGTTGCAATTACGATATAAAGAGCATGCGCTATTTACCCCTCATTATTATATTTTATGAGTTAACTTCTATGCGACTAAATTTTTCATCTCAGTTCTAAAGTTTTTATTCAACAATCGACAAGCTTCAAGGAAATAGAAAAGATAGGGAAAAATTTGTTAAGAGAAAAAAAACGAAGAACACAAATCAAGTTCTTTTTTGTGCAGATAAATTTACACACAAAGACAGTTCTTTTAAACACATTAAATTCTCAAAATACATCAAGAAACAGTGAATTATCAAAGTGGTTTGTATTATAAACAAAATCCTAGTGATTTTTATGTGAATATTCAAAATTTTTCGGCAATTGTGTTACATTTGAGTGAACCATCAAAAAATAAAAAGAAAAAAAAAGACATCGAGTAACAAGAAAATATTTTACTCAGCAAATTTCTAACTATTTTACTATACACACACAGACACACACACACACAACGTACATACACATGAAAAGCAAACACAGAAGACAAATAAGCCCGAAAAAAAAGGTCATTTCATGTTAAAATACAAAAAAAAAGCAAAAGAAACATAAAAATGTACACATAAAATAAAATAAAATAATAATAAGCTCCCGCTCTTAAATAAAGAAAGAAATACGACAGACTTGTGAATAAATTTTCATTCCATTATCTGTCCATCAATTTGATACAAAATTTAATCTTATTCAAGTCCTTGTCGTGTTGTAATCAAATAACCTTAAAAAAAATATTTAAATTTAATTTAATTAAAATTAAATAAAAATGAAAAAATAAATTAAAACCAAAAGGACAACAAAAAAAATAAATGTTAATAAAATTTTATGAATGTAACAGAATTTTTCAATTAAACTAAACAAATTTTAAAGCACAAACAAATAAATATTTACTTCTCTCGCCTTGTGACGATAGAAACGGGTTATATGCAAACAATGAGATAGGAGAAAGAAAAAAAAACATCCCATTTAATATCCAAATAAAAATAAATTTACATGGAAAAAATTGCTTGAAAGAGTTTATTCAATGAAAAAGAAGGTGAAAGAGGGATCAATAATTTTATTTTTTTTTATTTGTATATGCAGAAATGTGAGATTTTCATTTTTTTGGTATGAGTCAAATTGTAAGAAAATGCTCTATGCTTTTGAAATTACATTCAGAATCAGTCGTTTCAGTCAAATTTCCATTGAATCAATTCAATTACTTTAATTTTGTTTTAAACTTCATTCACTTAGATTCATTTAAGGTCAAATGAACCTTTGACTACGAAAAAACAAACAAATTCCTTTGTATTTCAAACCAAAATCAATCAATTCAATGTTTAAAGATTTTGTATTGTGTTTATTTAGGATTTTCTAATGAATTCAATTCAATTCAATTCCAAAAATTAAATGAAAATAAATTTGTGAAAACATAGTTTGAGATAAGATTTTGTTGCTTTTGATTTATGATTTATTTATTTTTGGATTTTACACACACACACACCCGCACACATAAAAACACACACATGAATTGAAATGAAACTTTTGACACCAATTCCTTTACAGAAAATATGATTTTCAGTTAAATTTAATTGAAAAAGAAAGAAAAAAAAACTTAGTGATATAAAATTTTAAAGGAGAAAGAAAAAAAATCGAAATCATTGATTGAATTAATGAACAGAAAAGTATAACAGAAAAAACCAAAAAAAGCACGAAAATATAAGAAAAATATGAAATAACATAATAAAATTTTTGAAAAAGGAGGAAAAAATAACTATATACTTCAATAATAATAATAATAATAATAATAATAAAAAGAAATATATATTAATAAGATATACAAAAGAAAGGAAGACGGAGGATATTAAAAGGAAAAAGTTCGTGATTAAAATCTATGGAATGCTAAAAGTGAAATGTAAGGAGAAACTAAGTGAATAAAAAAAATATTATAAAATAATAAAGAAGTAAAAAAAAAACTTTTCCGTATTCATTCTTAGATGAGAAAATAATAATACATATAAAATATAGCTGAAGAAAAAATAGAGATAAAAACCGTACGAAAGCCGAATCAATTGTTTGCGGTAAGTTTCTTTTTTTCCTCTTATGTACATTTTCTTTTCATTTATTTAACTCATTTATAGTCGGATCCTCGTTGAAGTTTCTTTTTCATTTTAATACAAGACAAAAAAAAATACTCACATTTTAACGCAGACATACAAATAACCTCTGGCTTACTAGCACAATTCTAGACTGATCAATAACAACATTGAATTGAATCCATTTAAAATAAAAATAAGTTGTTTTGTTGAAAATAAATTTGAAATGAACTTTTCTTTGACTATGATTCTTCAAATGAAATTCTGTTATTTTTTTTTTGTATCTGCATTGAAATTTGCATTGAAGATCAAATATTAGCATTCAGAAGGCATATTCATTCAATTCAATTCAATGCATGAAGTGAAATCTCATGAGATAATAAGAAAATATATCAAATTTCGTTATAATTTTGTTGAAGATATGAACAGATTTAATCACAAATTCAAATTATTTTGTTGCATTTGAATTCGAAATGAAACATGATAACTTTTGTATGATTACCAAGAATTTTGAATCTCATTTCGGTCTTTATTCATTTGGCTTGATGTCTGATGTGCAAGAGGGAAATTATTTCTCTTATGAATTGAAAAAATTGGGGTCAAAGTGGAACTTTTTATGATAAGGCAAAGAATGTGATTTTTATATTGAAATCGAACGGTAAAAGGCCATTCAAGGTTAATGGAGAGAAGAATTTCATGAAATAAAATTTTAGGGTCAACTTGAACGCGTGACTGGTCCATTTTGGTGGTCTGAAGAGTTTTACGATAGCGAATTTCCTTTTTTCAGGCAAAATCCATTAAAAAAAGGATTTCCTTAATCAAACGGATTGTTTTTAGCGCATTTCTTGAAAATGTAGGTATTGTGCGCGGTCATGGTGTCCATTTGCCCGTCCGCCTGTACCATCATTGAAAAAATGTCGCCAATCATTAAAAACTGTCGCCAAAAAACGATATAAAATCATTTCAGGAAATTCTCGTACTAAAAGAAGAGCTTACGCTTTTCATTCTTATCGAAATTATTCAATGACCACGAAAATTCTTACCAGACGATGACACAAACAAAGAACTGTTAAATTTCCAATGATTTTTATAGCAAAAAAAAAACAATTTTACATTAAACTAATTCATGAAAATCATAAATTTGCATAAATATTCTACAATTTAATCAAAAATAAATTTCTCACATATTTTTCATTATAGATCAAAAGTTTTGATCAAAATTCTGATGAATCATCATTCCTTTCAAAATAAAATCAAAAGAAAAATTTCTTAAGAATTTATAAAGAATTCCTTACGATAATAAAAAGGGATTTCAAGGTCAAATTTTCTTCATAAAAAATACACATATTCGTTCTTATAAAAGTTTAAGTAACTCCAAATTTAACCACAAAAATTTTCTTTACCTACTTATTTGACTCAATACACAAATATTCATCTTTAAACAACAAATTGTTCAACTAACACAGCACACATCAGATATTGAATAAAATATAAAATAATACACAAAGCCATTTCTTGATGTGATGCGGAATGTGTGTGTTGTACAGAGGAATATTATATTGGTTTGCGGTCAAATATAACACAACTCGTTTTTTTTCTTATGTTGTTATATTGCTACTTTTTCATGTAATCCCAACTTGATATTGTGTTTTACTACTCATCTGGGTTTTGCTGATTTGTATATGTGTGAGACTTTATGCAAACTGTGTTTCATGCGTGTGTATTGTGAATTTTCATTTGAATCTTGTATGTACGGGAAATGAAGTGGATATGATTGTCTTATGGATTGTGGTTGCTAAAAACATATTAGGAGGTCTGCATATAATTTAAACTTAAGAACAAAAATTTGTCTTTTCTGCCTATTTTAAGAGTAAAAATCGATGCTTCAGTTTCATATTAACCTGGTTTACACATTTTTTTATTCACATCACAAGCTATATTACCTATATATGTATAAAAAAAAATCAATATCATAAATAATGATGATAAAATTAAAGATCATACACACCGATAAACGAATAAAAAAATGCTGAGTGGTGGCTTTACTTTTTTTTGTATAATAAAATATTTATATTTTTTTTTTCGCATTTCTGTTTTTTTTCCTCCTCCTCAGTCTTTTATTGTATAGTAAAAATGTTAGAATGATAGTAAAATTTATAACCATTTATTACGTCTCTCATACAACATACACCTTTATTTGAAGGAAAAAAAAATTTCCATATTTTATGTGATAATCACAGCTTTGAGCTCCATAATGCAGCTGTTTTATTTTCATATCCTATTTTACTACAAAAAAATATTTGTATGTAAAGCCTTTAACACATAAACACAAAGAAATTTTATGATGAAGCAAAATACGCAGACATAGTAATCTCATGCCATTTGGTTTTTACCAAAAATTGTGTTTTATCAGTTCAAATACCACACACACACTCACTCGCATGAATTCGTTCCTATCATCCCCAAACCATCCCTTCCTTCAAAAATAACATTATTATTAAAAAAAAAAAATTTAATATACAAACACACACACACAAAACACATCACGTTTCGTTCAACATATTGTACAATACACATTGAATCGATAAAAGATAATTTTAACAAATCATATTCATTTTCATTGTTTACTTATACACATCCTTACTACGAGTTAATATTACATATTTAAATTTCTTTTCATATGAAATATAACATATCAAATTCTTCGTTTGTTTGTGTATGCCTTTAAATTTTCATCTCACGTTTATTTTTAATTGAAATTGAACAAAAAATTCCATGAAACAATGAAAATAATAATAATAAAAAAATGAACAATATTAATTTTTTTTTTTAACATCATGTGATTCAATGAATGAATAAATTATTATTTTTGTTTTTCTTTGAGGTTTCCTAGAAAAACAAAGATATTGAATGAAATTTAATTTTTTATTCATGAATTGGAAGCAAACCCTGCAGTGATTTGATGAAAGTTAATTCAATGAAACAGACTCCTACTCATGTGAATTGAATTTTCAAGGTTCAGGTGTTGTTTAAATGAGGATTTTACGAAGGGATGACTTGATTTGTGACGGTGAAAATTTTGAACCGATTTTACTTAGAATCTAATCTTTAAAATGCATGATAAAAATTTCTCATATTGGGTTTTTTTTAAATTAACTGCAATGTCCTTGTTAAAATAAAAAGTAACAAAAAAACCTTAATAAATACATAAATACCTTGATTACAGCACATAAATATTTGTTTGTTACACACACAAAATTTATTATTGTCTTGTAAGTGTACTTTTTTTTCGTTGTTGTTACTTCATTTTTCAGTAGTTTTTGTGTTAAAACATATTGCTTCACTTATATCCTCAAAAAAAACACACAACAATGTATTTTGAATACACTCTAAGTTGGAAGCGTCCCGCAAACCACCTCGCATAATATGCATAGACTAAATGAGTGCCCATAATTCTCGAATTCTTGTTCCAAATTAACTTGAAATGCGATAAAAATTTCATTCATTAAATGTCCTGTAAGCGTCAATCAAAATCTTCGTATGCGGACCAAGTCACTTTGTACTGCGGGCATTTTCAGCTTTCAGTGTATAACTTTTTAGCTTCTGCCCTTTGCATGTCTTCAGCACACTTTTGAAAGAGAACATGCTTGTTGACATGGCTTGTACTTCGATAAATGATACAATAATAATAAAATACTTGCAAAAAAAGTAAAATCGTACTTTACCCATGCAATATTAATCTAGTATAAGCTGAAAATACAAAAAATACACAAAAAAATAATAATAGCAGCACAAATAAAAGAGAAAAAGAGCCTAGAAAGTTGTAATTTATGTCGCAACAGTGGTGGAACATTAAAGTTACAATAATAATAAAAGAATTTTTTGTCGTCTTTTTTTTAAGCAGATACCAAGGAAAAACAACAATAAAGTGACAAGAAAAAAATTTAAATATGCACAAAGACAAAAAAAGTTCATAATAAAAATAAAGAGAGCAGATCTTTGCTCTACAATAAGAAATGTAAAATATAAAAAAAAAACAAAGATGGATTATTTTTTTCGGCGATGTTTTTGCACTTAAGGGGCCTTAAAGTAAAAAAAATATTCCTTATTTTCTCATTATTATTTATTTTATTTAAAAAGTTGGTACACAATTCTTCTTTTTTTCCTTGTAATAGTTACTTGTTTTATTTTTTATCAGAAGGTGTGGTGTTGTAACAATTGCAATTTATAGACCTGTTGTTTCAAATGTTTTATTATTTTATCAAGGACACACTTCAAATAAAACACATTCATGGTTTAAATCCCTCGCAATCAACAATTTCACCTTCACACTTTAACAAAAAAAAATATCAAAATTGTATAAAACACCAACAAAAATAAAAAAAAAAGGTTTGTCACCTCTGGACACAAATTAATTTAAACAAAACGTGTTTTTTCCCTAAAAATGTAAAAATCTTAATCTACCTCTTTTATCAGTAAAGTGTTGTTACGTTGTAGGAAAAATTATTTTAATGGCAGTGTTTTACGTTAATTTTTTTTTATCTACAATGCGATCAAAATAATTATCTGCATTGCATCACATACAAAAAACTCACATAATCACATAAATATATACACGGTTGTTCACTCGGTGTTGTGTGATATGATATTTTAGCATTTTATATAAGAAGAATACGAGAATTTTATATTTTTTTCTTTTTTTGGAGGGACAGAACAATTGTTGATTAGTGTTTTTAGGATATTTTTTTTTAAATTATAAGGAAAAAATATCGTACAATGACAAGGATTTTTATTTAAATTTCAAATGATAAGTAAGATAACACGCGACTGGCCTAAATTTCGGTTAAATGGAAAAAATATTTACTTTTAATCTAAATGTGTCCTTTAAACGTTTTTTTTTTATTTTAACATTAGACAGTGCTCTGTTGAATTTTATATTCATTTGAATTTGATAAAATTTGGATATTGTCAATTTTTGCTTTGAAAAAAAGTACCAGGCGTCTCCATTTTTTTCGAAAAATTAAGAGTTTTTTTAAAACTGATTGCTTTTGTAATTTTTTCTGGCCACATGACATAGAAATTGAGTTGAATTAGGAAGTGCAAGAATTGAATTGGTTTGGCCAAGTCAATGACTCTGCTACTCATCCATACACACAGTGGAACAAAATCATTTTAAATTAAAATTAAAGCTCAATTTAAGACAAATACAAATCTTTGTACTGAACTTTTACTAACTTCAGATCAGATCAGATTTGTAGGGAGGCTATTTACCTTGCACTCAGACCATCAGTCGGGTCCATTGTGAAAGCCCGTTATCATCATACGAAGGTCTTAGCTTTTATCATGTCATCTCAAGCAGCAGTAGTCACTTTTATCTAGCCTTTAACTCAAATTGAGTAGCCGGAAAAAGGGACATTTGAGATTGTAAAGTTTAATGGCAGGAGCGAGAATCGAAACGCCAACCTTGAGATTGATTATCCAACACTAACCACTGCACCGTACAGTCCCCTATTTTTACTAACTTTAACTTTTCATTACTATATATTGAATTTATATAAATTTACAAGTGAATCATAAAAAAACCAGGCGTCTCCATAAAAATCCAAATAAAACAGTTGCATATAAGCCGATCCATATCATTTATAAAAAATTTCTCACTTGATAACACTTTTAAAAAATAAATTAACTTAAACGCTTAACATATATTCCCAGATGGCCTAATTAAGATAAATTGTTGAAAAATGTTAGAGGTGCTTCAATTTGCATCAATAATTTAATCTATCAAAATGCTATTCACTCTTCTCTCACACTCACACTCACACACACACTTATATAAAAAAAATAAAATACTGCATTTGTAATGCATTCATTAGTACAAAGCTTTTGAAAATCAACACAATGCAATAAACTCAACAATACGAACAATGAATACAAATTATATCATTTAAAACACGTATGCATTGCATATTATGATAAAATTTTATTACAATTGATATTTAATTATTAATAATTGGCACTATTATTAAATTCAAGTATCAAAAAGTAAATTAATATTCTTTTATTATGAGAGTAAACACTTGAAATAAAAATTTTCATTTAAATTCAATGGCTTTTGTGTTCTATTTTAATAATTTATCAAAGAATTTCACGACTTGCATCGATAAACCATGAAGATGTTGACTGCCAGCTAGAGAAGGAATTCTATTGAAGTTCATCATAGCTGTTTTGTAAATTTTTTCCTGGTCATCAATTAAATTTGGGCTTTTACTGCTGTAAAGTACTTTGACTGGCAATTCTCGTAACAATTTATCAATAGTTTGTTTAACGAGATCTTTGTAAATTGCAGATTCTAGCTTCAATATAATTTGTGATCTATGTTTATTTTGATAATTTTTACGGTCATGTGCTTCTTTAATCTTCAATTTTTCAGATTTTAATATGTCTTCCATTTGTCTGAAATTTTAAAAGGAAAATTTAAAGGAAAACTCCATGAAAAAAAAAGAAAATAAAAAAACATACTCCATTGAAATTGGCTTCATTTTCTTAATGGTGCTCTTAATTTTATGTGACTTTTCTTCAGGCATTTTTGATTTGTAAATTTCATAATTATATTCCAGTATTCTGAGATTTGGTGTTGCAAGACGATTGATATGACTTTTACGCTTTTCTGCAATTTCATGAGATTTCGTTGCATCAATTTGATCACCATGATCTTGAACTTTTGTTTTGCATTTTTGGATGTGAAATTTATGAGCTCTAAATAAATTTAAAATTTTTCGTTAAGACGATGCTCTTGAAAGGTCCATCTGAGAATTAAAACTTACATTTTAGCATTCACTGCGATTTTAACCAAGAGATTTTCACAATACTCTACTCGATTTTCAGACATGCGGTCTTTAAATTGCATCCACGTCTCATGTAAATGATAAAATTTTGGATCTGCCAACTCATATTCGCGATTTACCTTGATTTGATCGTTATGACCTTGGAATACCTTGATTGAGTTGCATTGTTTGTAGAATTTTGTCGATAAGCAGCTTCATGTCTTCGATTTAGCTTTTCTAAGCGTCTGAAATGTTTATGCACATTAATCTTTAAAATTAAATGGAAAAATTAAATTACTTCTCTTCAACTGCTTTTGCTTGCTCATATTTCAGCAGAAATGTTTTTCGTTGCTTCTTTGGCAAACAATTTAAATATTGATTTTTAATATCCTCGTAAAACCGAAATGGAGGCTCATGAAGGATATAATCAGATCTTGGAGACCATTCAAGTGGGGAATCTACGAACAGATCTTGTTCAAGGCATTTATTTGGATGTTCTTTACACCATTTCTCACGTTTCTCCATTTCTGTATTCAGTTTTCTATTTAAGTCAAAATTCAAGAGAAATAATTATGGTTTTATTTTTCCATTGAAATTGAAATTCCCTTACATTTCTTTTCTTCGCATCATTTCATGGTATTTTTTATCAATCTGTTTCTTTTGCCTCGGTGTTAAATAATCATAAAAGTTTACTTTGACATTTTCAATGTACCGGAAAAGTGGTTCATGTTTAACATAATCTCGAGATACCTTCCATTGCAGAGTAGAAGAAGAAGAAGGTTGAATTACATTTTGATTTGGTTGCTTATTTAAAAGAAATTGACGTGCTTTATCAATATGTTGCTCACGTTTCTTTTGTTTTCTAAGAATTGATTAGTTATGTATTATTCCGAATCGAAAATCTGAAACGATTTGAAGATAAAAAAATGTTTATTTTACCTCAATTCAATTTCCCTGGCTTTCAAAAATCTCTTGTAAAACAATTTCTTTGCATCTGCTTCAAGTAAATGGGAAAAATTTTCTTCAACATTTGCTAAATGACGAAATAAGGGTTCTTCTAACACATATTCTGGTGGATCACCATACACTCGTTTGACATGTGGCACTGATTTTGTTTCCCACATTTTTGTCATTTTGGGTTTTTGTATTAATTTCACGGGTGGTACACCTTCCTTTCTTAATTTTTCTTCAGCATTTTGTCTTCTGTGTCAAAATGAAAAGAAAAAAAAATCACACATATAATCGAGCATATATGTTTTAATGAGAAAATATAAATGGTTGTGCACATGTCTTTTCCGTGTTCAATGCTGTGGGAAAGGAAACACTCATTATACACGAGTCAGGCAAAAAGGCAAAGAATATAATAAAAAAAGTGAAATAAAACATAAATGAGCGAAAAAACACACAAAAAAAGTGGTGGAACATCAATTATGCAACACAAAATTACATTTGTCTTTTCCATGCGGCATATTCTTTTTCCTTAGCAAGAATATGTTCAAGTCTACTATCAAAAATTGGTTTTTGTGTGACATTCATGTGTGATCCATATTTTTTATTAACT
This sequence comes from Culicoides sonorensis, assembly GCA_900002565.1. Taxonomy (NCBI): domain Eukaryota; kingdom Metazoa; phylum Arthropoda; class Insecta; order Diptera; family Ceratopogonidae; genus Culicoides; species Culicoides sonorensis. The sequence goes on along the minus strand of LN483562.1, from coordinate 16,936 downwards.
TCCATCACTTGTCGTAAATGAGATGTACTTTTATCGTACAAAGGTGGATTTTTCAATTTATTTTGCGGAGTCAAAGGAGGGAGAAAATCCGAATACAAATTATTCATTTCATACTCAATTCGATTTTGGAGAATTTTCACTTGTTGTATATGTTTAATTTTTGCATCACCATATAAGTCATCAATGTCTTCATTTTCCAATTCCTGCAATTCTCTTTCAAGATCATCAATTTTTTTCAATTTTATTTCCATTTCTTTGCGTTTCTCATCCATTTTTGTCCCCTTATCTGAATTTGTTCGACTATAAAATTCATTAAAGTTTTCCTGTAAATCACGGAATCGTGGTGCATTTGAATCATAATCACGTCGTGGACTTATTGCAGATCGTGGTGGCATTTTTCTCTTTGTCATTTTCTTGAAATGTATTTTAAATTTTCTTATTCTTCTTTTTCTTCTTTTTTTAAATAGAATTCACAAGAAAAACTTTAGATATTTGTTATTCTTTCTTTATCTTGTTTACTTCTTTACTTTATTTAATTTAGTTTCTTTTTACAAGAAATTTTGATGAACCGTACAAATTGAGATTTTGCTTGATTATTACTTGCACACGTTGCTGTGACACCGATCATTTAAGGCATGACCTGCTTCATTCATTTTTCATGAGTTTAATCATGAACACAAAAAAAATATAATAAAAACAAATTGTGTATCTTTTTTTTTCGTCTTTATCATACAAGAAAGGTGTTTTAAACGGTTTTCTGATAAAATTGCGATAATGGGAAGGGTTTGGTTTCTCTGAGATATTCAAAATACGCTCACATGACAAATTTTGAAAGTGTTTTCATTAATTTATTATTTTTTTTTCTTACTTACTCAAATAAACGTGTTTCGTTTAATATCTTAGTCAAACAAGGTGGTAACATGCTTGATAAACAAAAGCCATTTAAACAAAATGAAAGAAAACAAGTGATTTGTTGTCTATTTTTTGTAGATCCTTTTAGAAATACTATTATTTGTGTATTTGTGTTAAAAGGTTTCATGATTTATGTTGAAAAAGGAGGATTGTCTGAAAAAACGATGAATAATTTGAAAATTAGTTTGTATGCTCTCAAAAATAGATAGGCAAAAATTGTTCAGTGGACCAAACCATGAATTACGCTCTCTGAACAGCACTAGCGTGGTCTGTCACTGGAGGCCAGCAGTGAGACAAGTTCAAACCTTGGGATATTGTAAAGGATAAAACTCTTACAGTATGTTAGCTGGAAAAAACGTCAAAGACACCTTTTTCTTTTTTGAAACTTGTATAAAAAAATGAACGCATTGTCCGACAATAGGAGAATTTTTTAATAAAATATTTGAAGTAAAACAGAACCTGTGTTTTCTTAGAGAGAAAAAATCGTTACAATATTTAAAGCCATCTCGAAAGGAAGCTTAGATGTGGTCCTTGAGAAAATTTTACTTTAGGGCACTGACACCGGACAGCATAAGTGCCCATAATACTCAATTTTTTTTCAATTAAACGATAAATTTGCTATACAGAATATTTTGATATCATACTTTATTACAAGGATAGCCCTGAAAAAGGCCTTGAGTTAATTATCAGAAAATTTTTGACATTATCGAATGTGTCAAAACAGTTTCTACCTTCTTTTCCTTGTATTTAGTAATAAAATCAAAAGTTTATTAAAGGTAAAAGTTACCAAAAAAAAAATTAATAACCTCAATCATTTTAATATTCTTACAAATAACAAACCACAACTGCTTGTTTCATTAATAAAATATAAACTTAATATCTAGTTGTTTTTTGGTCTTATTATTATGGGTATTTAATGTAATAAAAAGGAAAACTGAATTGATTATGTCACATGTCAATATATAAAGAAATAGGTTTATACAATAATTACAAGAGAAGAGGAAAATTTCTCACTCCACTGTGACTTTCTTCCATTACATCATCATTTTGCTACAAAATTTTATTAGCCCATCCCAATCCCTTTTTTTTAACATTGTACGACACACACACACACGGAGAGAAAAGGTCTTACTTTACTATACACTACTATTAGTGTTGTTGTTGTTGTTGTTATTATTATAAAAATTATTTTACTTTGGTAGCAATTTGATAGCATTTCATTTCACTTTGGCCACAATTTAACGATAATGACTTTTAGCAGGAACGAACGACTTTGTTTTACCCTCATTATTCGCCTCATTTAATTTTTATCTGCCTATATTTTTCGATAATGTCATATAATATAATTTATAGGTAATAGCTCTGATAAATTAATAAGCATAGACAATAATCAATAGATAACACATTAAATGGATTTTCAACTAGATATAGCCAAAAACATAATAAAATGTGTGTATTGTTGTTGTTGTAAGTGATGTTATTTAGTGAAATTAAAGAGAAATTCACTCATTATAACGCCATGATAATTATTTTTTATTATTATTATCATGATGGTGATGATGATGATTAAATCCCAATATGTTTAAAAAAAGTGATTTTTGTTTAATGTCAGTTTTTTTCCATGATGATGATAATAATTTTTTTCTTATTTTCATTTAATTCTGTAGTTGCAAAACACACTTGAACAAAAAACAGAGCACAATATTTTTTTTATGTTTTTAATAAAAATTACCTCAAGTATCTCGAGATGAAAAAAAAAATAAATAAATAAAAAAAGCAATTAAACCTTAATTAAAAATTCAGTATAAAAGTTATATGTTAGTTAAGTTAACCTCTCTAGAGCACTCCTTCATCAGAGAGAACGACACTTCATTATTAATTCAAATATGTAGTTAAATTTATATTTTTTTTCATTTTTTTTATTTTATGAAATGGAAGAATAAAAGATGATGTGACAAAAAAATAAACACTTGATATTTAAATTTAACAAAAAAAGGAGACAAATTTCATCAACACAATGAAAGTATAAAATGTAACACATTTTCTGACATTTCGTAGACAAAAATTTATTATTTATTTATTTTATTATTTTATTTGAATAAAATAAATTTGAATAAGTTTGAAATACACCGACTTGAAAAAAGAGATAATTTCTGTAGTACAAGAGAAATACAGTGAAAGCCATAATTTGTTAATATTTTTCAGTTTTTTTTCACCTTGACTCAGACGTGTTAACACTGAAGGAAAAAAAATTTCTATCAGATGAATCTCAATGCAAAGCAATGTCACAGCTGTTTGCCACATTTGTATTTGCATTTTGTAAAAAAAAATCATTACAGACCGGTGACTGTTCCTCTGAACGTTTCACGAGAGCCAGGTCATGTCATTTTTGTTTGAAAACGCTTATAAGCTTATTGATTTTGAGGTGAGGCTAAGTTATAAGGATCCAGGGCTAAATAATGATGAAAATGGTTAAATTTTTCAATTATTCAAAGTTTTTCAATTGTTTTCCTTTCGGTGATTCACTTTTCGAAACTTCTAGTGGGAAAAATTTCCATTTTTTTATTTTCAGTCATGCAAAATACGATTTTCTTTCATTTTGGTTTTAAATGTACAGTCTTTTACTCAAGTACTCAACAATTTCATGAAAAACTAAAAGCAGAAACTCTTCTTTTTATAATTTTTTAATTTAATTGTAATATGTCAAGCAGATACTTATACATGAATTCAAATTCAAGAATGCATGACAGAAAAAATAAACCTTTAATGAAACACAAAGAATTTTTAATGTTTTAATTGCCTTTTATGCTTGAGTTTTGTAATTGTTGTTCTTGCATTAAACATGAAATGATTTTACTCGGTGAGATCGCTTTTTTCTGGATGTTTTTACATGCAATTGATTTTCATTCAAATATATAAAAAAAACATTGATGATTCACAGAAAAATCTTAAAAAATCTTGTGTTTTCTTTAAAAAAAAAATTTGAATACCAAAAAGCAACAGGCAAAATAATTGTTAAAAATGACAGAAACATTAACATAAACACAATAGACGCAAAAAAAAAATCAACATAAAAAAACAACATTTGATAAATGATGCTGAAAACTCAAATTAATCAAAGCCAAATAAATTCTTATTTGAGTAAATTTTGTTTTTTCCTTACATTTTTTTTTATTTTTCTTTTGTCTATCATAACAGAAACGGCTCAATTACATAAGAGAATAATAATTTTAAATAGACATTTTAAAAAGAATTCATTTTCGTGCCTTTTTCTTATATGCCTCAGGGACATTTTTGAGACGCACCATTCTTACACAAAACACGACAAACTTATTGATTTTGGAAAAGGAACATGTTTTGCATTACATTAAAATTCCCTTTTTGTGTGCCAAAGTAAAAAAATAAACGGAAAAAATCCTAAATGTGACTGTACGCGCGTGAAAATTTCGTAAAATTTTAAGTATGCGAAAAATCTTTTCACTTTCATAAACATGAGCTTTCTGTATGTGTGTGTGTGTGTGTATTAGATGAATATGTAAAATTGCCTTTTGCCATCTATTTATTTATATTACTGTTATTTTGTATTCATCTTGAGATCGCTTTCTATTTAGCATTTATAATGTGTGTTTTCCTTTGCTTTCATTTTCATGCGTTTTGTAAATGTCTAACAAGAAAATTGTGTAACAGAATAAAAATCTTTACCGTATTTCATTATTAACGATTTCCTTTTTATTTTTTTTCTGTTTCTCTTCTCTAATACAGTTCAAAGCTTTTTTTTTGTATTGTAAAGAAGAAGAAAAAAAATGAAAAGCAAAACGATACAATAAGTAATAGCTCTATATTTTCGTATAATTTGGACACGTTATGTATTTCATTATAATTTTTTTCTTATTGTAATTCTCATTCTTTTATATTCAGTGTATTAGTAAAATTGGTTCGATATGCGTGTTAAAAAAAGCAAGCATACAAACTACTGCTTATCTGTCTGGACGTGGAAAGTTTAATGTATATATTTGGTCTTTTTATTCAGTCTTCCAGTTTTTCTTTTCATTTCATTCCTTTGCCATTCACTTAAATGAATTATGTATTAAAAAGTGTATACGCAATTCAGAAAGTTACGAGCTTTTTTTATATTGATTGCATGATGTTAATTTACCTCATCAAACCATATTGTTTTTATTTACTTAAAAGAAAAAATTAAAGATATTTAATTGTGCAATAGGTCACGCAAGACGAAATAATTTATTTACATTTATGTGAATATTTTACTACATTATTGTGTTAATTTATTTTCTATAATGATGTTTAATAGAAGAAAACATGCCAATATATAAATTTTTGTAAATTTAACCCTTTTTTTCATTTTTATTACAATTGTTCGTTATTTGGAGGAAAATAAGGACATGCAAAAAATAACCTTGGTATTTTCATGTTTGAGAATGGAAATTGACGTGTGTTGAATATTTTATTTCAAAAAATCAATCATAATAAAGAGGTTTATTTAACAAAACATATGTTTAATAGTTTTGTCAATAAAACTGGGTACTGTGAAAAACAATTCAAGCATGGGATAAATTTTTAAGATTTTTTCATTGAATTGGTGTATTTTTGTTTGAATTGAGTAAACTTGGTCTTCCTTCTTGCATCTTTCCCGAATGTATCATACGAACTGTCTTGAAACAACAATAAAATCTTATTATCTCAAAGCATGCTATTTGGAAAAATACCAGCCGTCTCCATTAACATTTAAAAAAATTCCATTAAATCCAAAAAATTCCATTCAATTAAAATTTTACGTTTCAAACAAATGGTATGAAATTGAATTGTTTATTTTTCCAAGAAAACGGAATATGATTTTTTTTGCATTGTAAGTTGAAACTACAATACAGGCATTTTTAGTGCATTTCGTTAGAAAAATTGCACTTTTACAGACGGTTTGTCCGTCGTCACTCTTACACTTTGCCATTGACAGCTATCCATAACTCTTAAATGGTCCATCGGAGCGAGGTCATAAGACAGAGGAACGCATGAAGATTATTTGTAACTCATTAGTTTTCAGATTAGGCTCAGGATTTGGGCTCCAGAGACTTCAGAGCCTGAAATCGATAAAAAAAATTTTTAAAATTTAATTAATTTGTTTTGTTGGATGGAGAAGTTTACTAAAATGAACTCTAACTCATTAGCTCTGAGATTAGGCTCAGGGACTAGGCTCAGGGATTGAGCAGAAGGAATAGGCTTTAGGCCTATTAGGCTGAAAACGGTCAAAAGCCTAAAATGTCTGATTTTTTCAAATTTTTTGATTTTTTTTTTTCAAATTAGCGATTTTTTTCAAAATGGCGTTTTTTTTTCAAAACAGCTGTTTTTTCAATATGGCGGATTTTTTCAAAATGGCGGCTATTTTTCAAAAATTTTAAAACTGGTGGTTTTTCCATCATTTGTTGTTTTTGTAAATTTTTAAAAATTCCACCATTTGATTTTTTTTTAAATATTCAGCCGTTTATTGACTCGTAATTATTAAAATTAAAACTTAATTATATTCAATGAAACGAGTCCCATTGAAGTGCACTTTTCTTAACCGTCCAGTGGTTAGAATTTTCCATTTTTTTTTTAAATGAACATGAAATAGCTCAAAATTTTTCCACACCAAATTATCTGTTAATGCCAAATGCCAGAACGTCGGTTGTTGAATGGATAAATAAATGATTTAAAATATAAAAAACTCAAATTTTCATCACAATTAATTGATATTTTCAATTTTATTTTTCATTTCAGATAAAATCAATTAAATGCTCTCAATTGAATGCCAGCATCATCTCAAGCTGTGTAATAAAAGAAATTATTAATAGATTTTATTGGTAAAATTCATCAATATAACAATATAAAAAAACTTCTACTTTTGTTTTAAACGTGATCACGATTTATCAAACGGATATAATTTTCTTGTGAAATAATTATTATTATTAAAATTTAATTTTCCTTGGATTTTGTTGTTACATTTTGTTCACATTAAACTGTTAAAAAAGGAGGAAAATTCTTATTAATAATAAATTCAACCAGATTTATCCGTAAAAATAATTAATAAATAAATAAGAAACGAGAAAGTTTTTGTGCAAAAAAAAAATATATTATAAAATAAAATTAAGACATATTGTGAATCTTTCTCTGCCAATTATAATAAATATTAAAGCAATAACGCAACAGCGCGTTAAAAATGTATTGAGGTAAAAGTGCTATGACGCATAAAAAAGCTTTAAACTGTTGACAATTGGTAAGTTAATAAATTTAGAAAATAAGCAATTTTATTTTTATATAAATATGATTCTTATTTAAATATTAATAGAAAATATCGATTTTTTATTAAAAATAAAAAAAAAGAAAAGTTCTGTATGTAAAATTTTATAATGGAAATACATCTGATAACCTTCATACACATTCAATTCAATTATACATTTTAAATGTGCCAAAAAAAGAGTATTATTTATAATAAAGATGAAAATAGAATCGACTTTTAACATTTAATCTTGAAATTTGAATATTTTTTATTTCTATTTTTGTATTTTTTTTTTGCATATCAGTTTTCTCCAAGCCATGGAGATAAAAGGGCTACCGGCTCTTTTGATATCACGACCCCTTCAATTCGGACAAATTTTCCTGTACAGTTTAAGCATATGGACCTTAGTCACAATACAAATGGTGCAATGTCGTCACCATGAAATTAGTAATTTACAATCAGCGTCAAATCAACAATTAGGCTCAGAACAAATTTCACCGTTGGACACAATTAATGACAGTAAGTGTGACATTTAGATAGAGAAATATATTTTCATTATTTGTTATAGAGTTATTTTGGTTGCGTTTTAATAATAACAATAAAAAAATAAAACAAATTATAGTACAGTTTTAGCTGCATTGTGAAAATAAAATATATTAAATGTGAAATTGTATAGAAAATAAAGCAATAATTATGTGGTTTGTATCGATTTATTTAGAATAATTTCAAATTATATTCACATAATTGATGCTTTCATTAGCCATCTGTTTCTGAAAATATTTTTTTTTAATTTTAACCCCCCCATTAACCCTTAAATTACTTTTCGAATCGACATTTTCATGAATTTAAATTTAACGGTGAAAAATCTGGGACGGATAACACCATATTAAATCCCAACTCATGTTAATACTCCACAATTGCAACTCGCGGAAACAAAAAGTCAAATATTTTTTGAAACAGAGGTAGCATATATTAAAATTGTGTTTTAACCAGCAGCAACTATATAAAATATTTATAATTTTTAAAATATATTGGACGCACACAAGCAAATTCTCAAATCACTGCCTTATATAGCATTTATTGTGTTAGTTTTCGTTTTTCATTTTATATAAAATATAAATTTATATGATTTTTCTTTGCAAATATAAATATATTTATATATTTTTAATATGTCATGTTTTGCAGTAAAATCAAATACTACTGAAAATAGTGTGATAAAATAAAAATCGATACTTTGCTTGTTTTGTGCCAGTGTGTGTGTTTGTACAAATGTGTGTCAGTGACACTTGGGAAAAATTAATAATAATAGCAATAAAAAAAAGTAATTAAATGAGTTTGATAGAGTTTACATAACAGAAACGGAAATAAATTTGTCATGTTATATTTACTTAAGTAGTACATGTTACATTATTATGGTTTACCAGTCGTTAGTTTGCAGTTCTTTCTTTGGCAATATTATTTTATATTTTAGTTTATTAGTGAGTTTGGTTTTTATATCCAGGTCATAGTGGATATTTAATTTTATCAGAATTTGAGACAAAGAGCATTAACATACAATAGACTTGAATGCTAAATTACCGAATTCTCAATGTTTTGCCAATTTCATACTATTTCCATCATTCCATTTTCGATTAATTTCTAAGCGACAAACCTTTAGCCTCAGTGTAAGCCTGAATCTTTGCTTTTAAACTGTCATCCGAGAGCAGTCGAATCCTAATCAGGCCAGAATATTTATTTTAATGAGTTAGAAGTCTTATTTTTTTGGGGACCAAAAGAAAAGTAGACCTTCTATTTCGAGTTCTTGATCTCTTCAAGAGTCCAAATTTGGGTAGATTTTTTGCTCCAGATCATGAAAGTTATCAGAAAAACCAACTTTTTTTAAATTACAACCATTTCCACATAAAGGCTGAATTGTCATCTCTTTGGCCAAAGATATCACAAACTCATGTCATAGAGTTTTACTGGTACTTGGAAAATTGACCATTTTAAGAATATCAAGCACAAAATCAGACCCTTATTGCTTTTAACAGTTTTTGTCGAATTGGATAAAATGCGTGTATTGTGGCCACTCATGTTTCAAAAATTTTTGGATTTTTCAAAATAATTGAGTTTATCAAGAAATCATCTAGTTTTCAATTATTTATATGCGCTCATACAAATCGTTCACGATGAAGTCCCGCAATTTATTTCTGATAATTAATGAAACTTCAAGTCACATTTTTTGAATCGGCATCTTCTTCATGTAGTTGTTTCAATTTAACATCAAACTTCGCGGGCGGCTCTGAACCAATCTAAATATTTATCTAATTTATGTAAATCTCTTTACAAGGTCGTTTTACAGAGTTCTGTAATAAATATAAATTAAAATTGTTGTAAAAAAAATCTGTTTAATTCAATTAATTTTTCAACACTATACAATGAATAATAATAATAATAATAATGAACGTTACTTTCTCTCTTTTAAATAAATTAACACGCACAAAAACTATGAAAGTGTTATATCCAGTGATTTTTTTTTTAAATATAATTCATGGCATATGATAAAACATAATTTGATTCTCATTGTGTCAGCACTTATCTTGAATGTAGACACACATACACATACACGAATGTAGATTTTCCAACACGTTTTCACAGAAGAGTGTGTAATATTATAACTTTTTGCAAATAATTTTGTTTTATTATATAGGTGTTTCACGATGATTATGGTGATGATAGTAATAACGTTTAATTTAATGACGCTGAGTCACTTAAGTCAAGGTGTACTTAATTAGTTGTGTGTATAGACCTACGTGCAAAGTGATACAGAGAAAACAACAACACAATATTTTTCATATGATAACGCGATAACCATTATTATTAACTTTTCTTCATGTTTCTTTTTTTTACTTTTTTTTGCAAAGCAATTTAACTGTATAACATACTGGGTGTGTATGTGTGTGAGTATTTATATATTTTTATGGGGCACCGGAAACTTTTGAATGGTTTTGTGTTTTTTTTTGTGTGTGTATCTTCTAAAAGTGATCAAGTGAAATTGGATATGGGAAACTTTTTTATGTTCTGATATCTTTTGCCACAAATAAATGTATATTTTTTTTTGTATTTTAATATTATGTCATGTTAACATTATTTCTATAAGGAGTAAAGCCCTCTTAATTATGAAATCATACGTTTAACTTTTTTTTTTGCAAAAGTTATTTATCTGAATGGGTCAAGGAATCTCTACTTTTTGCCACTAATTTCCTTCCAATGTTGATTATCTTCTATCTCTCTTTTTATATCAAATTTAATGGAAACACTTATAACACACACACACACACAACAAATGTAATCATAGTAATAATGATATTTTATCTGATAAGACGCCATGTAGAAAATAAATTAGCGAATGGCACGAAATTACGAAAGAATTTTATTTTTTTTTGTATATATTTTCATATTATTTTTCGTTTTCATATTATTTTTATTGTTCTTTTGAAACATTATATTTATATTATGTATAAATTTATCGTTTAGCATGACTTTAAACGACTGGTTGCCTAAATTTATTTTATGATATTCTCGGCTGATGATTGCTGCTGCTATAGCGCAAAAAATGAAATTAAAGACATGGCGATAAATGCAAAACATAATAAGGAGAAAGCAAAAAGCTTCTTGTCTTGTTAAATATAATTATACCGTATAAATATTAATAATAATAATTATAAAAATAATAAAATTGTGTTTGAGAAGTAAAAATGTATGGCTGTTAACAGGCACCAAAACACTGCAGTGTTAATGTAAAGTGCACATTTTTTGTTTCATAAATTATTTTTTTTTTATTTATTATGTTGAAAGTCATTGTATAGTCGCACACAAAAATTTAATGACTGCAATAAAAATTTTTAAGAAGAAATAAAATGCAACGTGACACAATTCTTCCAAAGTAATCTGAATATAATAAAACTAACACAACAACGAAAAATAAATTAAAATGGCGATGGTATTTGAGAATCTGTTTCTTCTCTGTAATTGTGTCCAATTTCAGATGCCTTTTTTACACCATATTTAGGTCATGGAGAGGCGGTAAGAATAATAGATCCCGAATTGGGTACACTAGAAAGGGAAACAATCGAAGGTAGAATTGACAATGATGGAGAAAATACAATTGGTACTAATAGCAGAAATAGTAACATCGGTAGCAATACAAATAATAACAATAATGTGAATCGAAAGCGTGGCATGTCACGTCGTGAATCAAATTCCGGTAATTATTTATTACTATAATACATTTTCATTTTAATTAATTGTTGACCTCATTAATTTCTTTCCTTATACCTCCTTTTGTTGTATAATAACACCATTGAACACGTGTCTCATTTTTTACTTTTCATTATTTTTCTAACATTTTAATAATCAGAACACGAAGATGATCCACTAATAGTGACAACTGAAAAGGGCAAGGTACGTGGAATAACGTTGACATCACCAACTGGCAAAAAAATTGATGCATGGCTGGGAATTCCGTATGCCAAGCCACCAGTTGGTGCACTTCGTTTTAGACATCCACGTCCAATAGATAAGTGGGAAGGAATATTTAATGCGACAACACCCCCAAATTCGTGTGTGCAAATTGTGGATACGGTATTTGGTGATTTTCCTGGAGCGACAATGTGGAATCCAAATACCCCACTTTCCGAGGACTGTTTGTACATTAATGTTGTAGCACCGCGTCCACGTACGAAAAAAATGCCAGTTATGTTGTGGATTTTTGGTGGTGGCTTTTATTCGGGCACCTCGACATTAGATGTGTACGATCATCGAACATTGGTTGCCGAAGAAAATGTTATTGTCGTTTCAATGCAATACCGAGTTGCTAGTTTAGGATTTCTGTATTTAGATATTTCAGAAGCACCAGGCAATGCGGGGTTGTTCGATCAAAATCTTGCTCTAAGGTAAAATTGCGTTTATTTTAAATCGTATAATATTTCATGTTATATTTTTAGATGGGTTCAACAAAATATTCATCATTTCGGCGGTGATCCAGCCAGAGTAACACTCTTTGGTGAGAGTGCTGGAGCAGTTTCAGTTTCACTTCATTTACTCTCACCATTATCTAGAGATCTGTTCCAAAGAGCCATACTTGAAAGTGGTTCTCCAACAGCTCCATGGGCAATTATAACAAGAGAAGAAGCTAAATTAAGGTGAGTTATAAGTATTTTTGAATGAATTTTAACTTTAATTCATGATTTATTAGAGCAATGCGATTAGCTGAAGCGGTACATTGTCCCTATGACAAAGAAAAACCCTTAGAAACGTTAGAGTGTCTCCGTGAAAAAGATCCAAAAGTCCTCGTGGAAAACGAATGGGGTACTTTAGGTATTTGCGAATTTCCATTTGTTCCTGTTGTCGATGGAGCATTCCTTGATGAAACCCCACAACGATCATTAGCATCAGGACGTTTTAAGAAAACTGATATTTTAACTGGTAGTAACAGCGAAGAAGGTTATTACTTTATCATTTACTACTTGACTGAATTGTTACGCAAAGAAGAGGGCATAACAGTGACACGAGAAGAATTCCTACAAGCAGTCAAAGAATTAAATCCATATGTAAATGTTCCTGGACGACAAGCCATTGTATTTGAATATACAGATTGGACAGACCCAGATAATCCACATAGTAATCGTGATGCCCTCGATAAAATGGTGGGTGATCACCATTTTACATGTAATGTGAATGAATTTGCTCATAAATATGCCGAAATGGGCAATACTGTCTATATGTATTTGTATACACATCGTAGTCGAGGGAATCCGTGGCCTCGATGGACTGGTGTTATGCATGGTGATGAAATTAACTATGTTTTTGGTGAACCACTCAATCCAGAATTAAATTATCAGGAAGAAGAAAAGGAGTTTAGTAGAAAAATTATGCGATATTGGACAAATTTTGCTAAAACTGGGTAAATTTTTATCATTTTAATTTCAAATAGAAGTTTATTTTAATTTAATGTTAATTTTTATGATAGAAATCCAAATCCAGGCATTGAAGGCGCACCAATTTGGCCGAAACACACAGCTCATGGTAGACAATATTTAGAATTAGGTCTCAACACTAGCTATATTGGACGCGGTCCACGTCTACGACAATGTGCATTCTGGAAAAAATATTTACCACAATTAGTTGCAACAACAAGTAAGTCCATTTAGTTTTCAATGTAAAAAATACCAGGCGTCTCCACTTTTCTCATTCAAAATTCCATAAAAATGTTTCACTATGTATAAAAGCACTTTGCAAAATTAAAATCAACAACTAAAATAAAAAAAACACATGTAGCACTCACACGTGTGATATATAACCTAATAAATATTTGAACAATATAAAATTTAACAATGTATCTCAACTTACATACACACAGGTAACCTTGTTCCAAATCAAAATCCAGGTGGTACAACAACAACTTGCGGAAGCATATCAATAAAATTTACAACAATGCGACCTTTAACATTACTTGGTTTTATCTTAATACAAACATTTTTCACTTCCACAATATTAATTTCTCTTTTACAACATTAACTTTATGTCATATTTGTACCAGATTCAATTTAAAGGACGACCTTGAATGAAATTCAAACAAAAAAATAAAGTAAAAAAACACATGAAACACAACATTTAATTTTATTATTAAATTGTGTAAAACTTTTATTATTATTATGATGATTTTACAATGAACTTGAACTAGAATTACGAATAATCTGCATTTTATTTGACACACGTTCAAACAACATATCATACTAACACCCAAGTTTATCGTGTTTATTTCAATCAAATATAAATTGAAATACTACTAATAATAAAATTATTAAAATAAATAATGAAAATAAAACAATAATAAAAATATAAAAAGCCGCCTTGGTAAAACAAAAATAATACTAATAACATTAATATTAAAAACAGTAAAATATGGAAAAGTGTTTTTCATGACAACTAAAATGCTTTTTGTTATACAACATAATTCAATGTGAAACATATATAAAAGTATTATTAGAGCAAATATGCGGTAAAATGTTGACACTAGAGAACTATATTTTGGTGCATGATGAAGGAGCGACGTTTGAAATGCATAAAAGCTTATCCAAAATTATTTGAAAAGCGTGAGTTAAAAATATTTTTTTTAATAAAATCATTTTTTTTCACATAATTTTATTTGACACTACGCTTCACAAAAAAAAATTAACACACAAAAGGACTCAAGCACTTGAAAAGAGTCCTTGAAACAGCAAAAAATTGCAATGTCACTTAAAAAACATTTGTTTTGAACAAAAACTTCTGCTTCTTTAAAACAAAACAATATAAAATGCACCTGCCATTAAGGTAATCAAATTTAATTAAATATGCATCCATGCACAATTCAAATAAAAACACGATTTTATTTCATTCTTTCATATTTTTGTATTATTATTATTTATGTATAAATTTTTAAATTCATTTATTTTTATTATTATTATTATTTTTTTTTGTTCATTCATATTTTGTCATAAATTCAACAACAACTGTTGTTTTTGTTTTATTGCTTTATTACACGAACAAATTGACATTTTAAATAAATATGAACGACAAAATTTGCTGAAATGACGATGCAATCAGTAACATTATTTATATTTTTTGTTGTTGTTTCTTATTGTTTGCAGCATTAATTTCCTACGTTTGTTTTTATTAAATTTAAATTTAAATTTACAATGATGATAAAATGAAATGAAAGGTTGAAAAAAAATTTAAGTTTATGTAAAAAATGAAAATTACATGATTTGAAAGGCAACCTGAATATTTTTTGGTCGACTGCTAGAAATTGTGTTGAAATTTCTTATGAATTTTAAGGCGATGCCTTAAATAAATGTCTCTTTAATTTTTATACCCTATTTATTTGCATCTTACCTTGGTTTTCCACAAAATACGGTGATAATAAAATTTGACATTTAACTCATGGCCTCCTGTGATAATTTTCAGAAATAAAATTTGACATTTAATTCATGGCCTCCTGTGATAATTTTCAGAAATAAAATTTGACATTTAAATCATGGCCTCCTGTGATAATAAAATTTGACATTTAACTCATGGCCTCCTGTGATAATAAAATTTGATATTAACTCATGGCCTCCTGTGATAATAAAACAAACGCCCGCAGTACAAAATGATTTGGTTTGCAGACAAAAATCTTTGATTGACGCTTAGGGCGTTCGATGACTGCAACCTTAACGCATTTCCTGTTAATTTGGATAGAAATTTTGAACATTACGTACACTCTTGTAGTTTGTGCATATACTATGGGGTGGTTGACGAGGCGTTTTCAACTTACTTCTTTAGGGTCCATTGTGTCCAATGGATCTTCAAATATTTTATAATTTTGTATTTTTGTTCCAAAACATAAAAATTTATTTCCCATCAAAAATTTTATAAAAATATACACAAAGGTAAATGCAGTAAAAATTGAAATTTAATAATAATGAAGCACTTCTTTTACCGTAAAACTGCAGTATTGATTATTATCTCGATATACGATAACCTTCAACCGATATCAACATACACAAGCACACACACAAAGGCATAAAAACTGAAATAGCAAAAGTTTTTCTTGCAGTGCAAATAAAAGTTGAATATTTAAAGGTATTTTTCTTATGCAAAAACTTCATTTCATTCATTTTAAATTTATCAAAGTTTTTCTTCTCCTATTTTTTGTTGTATCATACAAGGATTTTACTCTAACAATATTGGCACACTTTTCCAAACAATTTACTTTTTTCTTCAAATTTTATAAATTGAATAATAATAATTCTAAGAAAAAAAAATTAAAGACACACAAAAAATATTTCCTTTGTGAAATGTCATGTCACCTGACATAAAAGAGTTTTCTTTTTATTTTCATGTGTGTGTGTGTCACATCGTTTAAATTTCATATCATCTTGGAAAAATTTATTCATATTTATATGCCAAAGTGCATCAACGTTATTGCGATAATAAAAATAATAAGTGCTCGTATAATTTAAAAATCGTTATAACAATAAAAACTGACATATATTGAGCTAAATATACTTGAGCAGCATGACAACACATATTACGAACAAAGATATTTTATGTGAAAATTTTTCATAAAATGTTTATATGTCGATGTAAATTACCTGCTTTTATGAAGGTAAAATGAAGCGAATATTTGCATTATTTAATAAATCATTTTGCTTGTCAATTGTTGTTTCCATACAAAAAAAAATGGACGTTTCGCAATTTATCGTACATTAAAAAATAATAATAAAAAAAGAGAGAAAAAAATGTAGATTGGTTTTAAATAAAAGTTTTTTTTTTATTTTTTTTTTAAATAAATACTGTATGAGTTTAAAATAACTTTAAGTGGATTGGACAAGGAAAAATTCTGATACGATATGAGAGAAAATTTCTCATTGATTCTTTTGTATGAAAAATTTGCATAATACTGACAATAAATTTTATTTTGATATATTGAAAGTACATTTTCAATTCACATTTCATTCAATCTAAGTGAGGTTTGTTATTGGTTTTTATTGTTTTCTTATTTCATTTCAACACCTTGTCTAAATTGAAAAATGTGAAGTGTGTTGATTTGATGAAGAAAAAATACAGTAAAAGTCGGATAAAATTGAATTTATTGTGAACTTTAATTCAGCAACTTTAACTCAGGAACTCTCACTAGAGGTCGTTAATGGAAGAGCCATTATCTTGAGGCGTGTTGCGATGCGTATG
>LN483561.1:279253-298912 GCA_900002565.1 Culicoides sonorensis | reverse complement strand
TTTTCTTGGCCCTTAATACTAAGATGATGTCCTTCGGGAATCTTATTTAAAAAAATAACACAAAAAAAATAACAAGCATAAATGGAAAAAAGAAAAAAAAGTTTTATTTTTAAGCATTGTAATTGTACACCCTCCTCGTTATTTATAAACAAAATAAGGTATTTTTCAATTTTTTTATTGTTTGATTGTTGTTTTGTTACTTTTTACTTTTAACTATGCTTCCATCCAAAATTATGTAATTCACTTTTCGTGACAAAAGATTTTTTATTCCAATTTATGTCTTATCATTAATTTTATTATATTTTTTTTGTTTCTCTTTTTGTTATCTTGAAAGGAAATTATTTTTTGACAAATTTTTTCATATTTCAAGAAAAAAATTTTAAAGTGACTTTCAGAAAATGATGAATGAGTGATGGATTTAAATGAAAATTAAATGAAAATAATGCCAGAAAAAAAACCTATAAAATGGAAGGAAAACGTCGAGCTTTTAAAAAAACCCTTCAAATTGAAGGAAAACGTCGAGCTTTTTAAAAACCTTCAAATTGAAGGAAAACGTCGAGGTTTTTAAATACCTTCAAATTGAAGGAAAACGTCGAGGTTTTTCAAAACCATTAAATTGAATTAAAACGTTAAAAAAAACGTTGAAATTGAACTTGAATCCAAAATCCAATTAAGTCATGACAGTGAACAGCACCTGGGCATCCTTTATGTAAAAATTAGACGAAATTAAGTCTTTTGATGCAAAAAATTTGTCTTGAAAACATATAAATTAAAATTTTTTTGAATTCAACTTTTTTTTTGTCCTTTATTTCATGCAGCAAAAATAATTATAAAAAAAAAAATTAAACATCAAGTAAAACTTATGCAACCAATTTTAACAATGTATCAAACCTCTTTTCAAAGAAAAAAAATTAAATATCATGTTCATAAAAAATTCATCAAACGAAGGAAAATTCCATTTAAATTATTTTTTTACACATATTTCAAAGGAAAATATTCATTAAATGCATTTTCTTTAAATTTCTATAAAATCATTTACATGCTCAATAAAAAAATCCTATGACATGAAAAATATACATCAAAATATTTATGGCATTGAAATGGTTCATGTCTTTGTTTTCATTGAATTACTATGAACCGCTATAAAAATTAAATTATAAGTTGAAGCATGAACATTTTTAAATGTTAATTGTGTAATTTTTTCTTCAAATGTAACCATTTTTATTTATTTTTCTTTTCAAATTGAAAACCAGGATTTAAATTTTAATTAATTATGGTTTGAATTTTTCCGCTCTTAAGATTAAAGTAAACCACGTGCGCTTATTTTACTTTTAATGAATGCAATGCAATATGTTTAAAAAATGTAATGCATGTTTGTAACATTAAGAGCACGCGTCAAAGCACGAGACTTTCATGGATTTTTTATTTATCTTTTTTCGTACATCATCAAACCAAAAAAAAATAATATTTTTTGTATCCAAGCAAAAAAACATCAGATAATTTCATTTTCTGCATTTCATTTTTTATCTTCCATCAAATCAAATCAAATTTAGATGAAAATTTTAGTGCTCATCGCTAAAACATTTATGTTTGTAAAACGATTTAAATTCAAGACATATTTCAATAAATACATAATTAACTATTAATCATAAATGTATTCTCTCGGCCCATTTTACTGTAATTTATTTATTATTTTTTTTTTATTTTTTTTTTCAACTATAAACACATTTTCCTTTTGTCGTCAACAAATGGTCAAAGAATGTATATTTATGTTTTTGTGTGTAAACTCTTTGAATATACAAACAAATATTTTTTTTTCTCATCACATTTACAAGAAAATCTGTATAAATATAAATTTTAAATAAAAAAAATACAATTTGAGTAAAAAATTTGTATACTACACATAGATGAAAATGTTTTTTTTTTTTTGCCATATGTGTGGTATGTGCGATGAGTAAAATGTAGAAGATATGAGTTTGAAGTGTATGAAGAACTTTTTTTTTTGATTTGAATAACAAATTTGTTAGTGAGAAGAAAATTATCTTAATCATTAAGATTTTTGAAAATGTTAAGAAATTACCATCAGATTTCTAATTTTTGCTCATAATGCAGCACTTGGACATAAAAGGCTTGATTACAGTATGTTTAGTCAATTTCAATGACTGATGAGCTAAAAAATGAATGTTAATTGAGAAATTTTCAAACTGAAGCGGAATATCTCGACTCTTCCCGACTCATTTTTCCTCAAAAGAGGTTAGAGAGGGTTATCCAATGGTAGACATACCAAGTACTTTTGATGAAAAATCGGGATTTGAACGCAAAAAGCGGGACAGTTAAAAAATATGCATTTTTTACTTCACTGAAGTTATCAACGACCTCATCAACCACCTCGAAGAGGAATTTTTTGCAGCCAAAGAACCCTCTTTGACACCCTCGCAGTGCCATCAACCACTTTTACCCTGACTTTATAAGTTTTTGTTGTTTTTCAACTTTTTTCTTCGTGTAAATTACAAAATCAGCTCTCAGCGCCCGGGAGTGTGTAAAATCGAAAAACCAAGCTACAAGACACTGTATTTTTGATTCTCAATTTTTCATTTCATTTTAAAATATTTCAGGAAAGTTTTTTGTGATTACGGTCAGTTTTTGGACTTTCCTGATAATAATATTTTCCAATGTTAAAAATCGGCACAAATGAAAGATAATTAAATTTAGAAAATGTTCATAAATAGTTTGAGACAGTTTTCTTCTTAATACAGTGACTGACATACAGAGGATGGCACTTTTGATCTGTATCTCACATAGGCTATTTTTAGCGTCGATGAGAAAATAGATTCCGTTAATTATTATATTATTAGTTTTTAAGAAATTCCCTTCAATTTCCAATATTTTTTTCAATTTTTATTTAAATTCCATCTGAATTTCAGTTAAAACCATATAAAGGACCCAGTCAGAAAATTCCAATTGCAAGAAAATCCCGTAAGCAGTTAAATTTCCCTTTTAATTTAAACGTTAATCATTAATTTGTCTTTAAAAAAATTAAGAGACACGCTTCTTTAATTCTCTCACAACTGACACGACATATTTAAACACACAATTGTACATTCTATTAACTGATGAGTCTATTTATGAGTTTTACTTTAGTTTGCCGGAATTTCGCGTAGTATTAAGACGCGTTTTCTTCTTCAGACTTAAACATTTTTCACCCGAATTAAATAGTATTTTTTTTCTCTTTTATTTGTCGTATAATTGGAAAAACATATGTGATGTTTGAGTGTTTATATTAAATATATGTGACAATGTTGAAATACATAAAAAATTAAAAAGAATTATACAAGAAATTTAACTATTGAAGAATTATTTACCTGAAAAATATTATTTAAAGTATATGAGATTTAAATTAATCAAGTTCAGTCACCTAATTGTAATAATAATTAAAAAAAATATAAAATTTTGAAATGTACATTGAAATTTTAATAAAAGAATGCGCTCTATAGAGCTATAGAGCATATATGAACTGACTTGCATAAAGTCACAGTTGAATACGTTCATAAAAATTAAACAAATAAATGCAAGTTAATTATGATGTTTCATATGAAATAAATGAATATGAAATGAAAAAAATATAAATAATAATATTAAAAGGTGAAATAAAAATGTGCCACTATTAAATATTTTTATATGAATTTTTGGGTGCCTCCAAGTCGACATCATTAACGAGAACGATCTTTCGAAACATACTTAAGTTTTTAAAAAAAAATATCGAGAATGATATTTTTATAGTAATTTATATGCGGAATTGGCATCAAAATATTGTTGTTGTGTATTTTTTAACATCATTATATACAAAATTTTACATATATGATGTATGTTTATAAATAAATCTATATATAAATTTGATATATGATGAATTTTCAATGAAATTTAACGAAAAATCATTCAAGAGGGTTTTACTCGTAAGAGGTGAAAAATCATCTTGGAAATCTTTTGAATCTGAAATTATCACAGATACGCTTTTCAATATTGAAGAAAAACCAAAATTTATCTCGCAGATGCATTCGATTCGAAGAAATGACGGTATTACGCAACAAGCGAGGTTTTGAATGTTAACAGCCAAAAATTTCATAAAATCTGAATATTTATCCAATGAAGCGTTATTTCATTTTAATTTTCAACGATGTTTCGATTTCGTTATCGATCCTCAAAATAAAATTCCCATCACCTCATTTAAAAGTATGTTAAATGTAAACGTTTATTTTGCCCCTTTTTGTATGCAATACCAGCTAAGTAACTTCAGCAAAGTTGAAGCCTGTTAAATTCTCTACAAAAAACCTCGAGAATGAAATTTTCAATCCAGCTCCGGTCACCATCAAATTTCCCTTAATATGACCTCTATGAATTCACATCTCTCAATCAAATAATTTTTCGTTAAATGTATCGTGAAATTCATCATGAAGGAAAATACCAAACCAAATGATGATCATACAGATGTGTTAATATACTTTACGTTTTATAAATAGATTAGATCTGAAAAGATTAAAATAGGTGTAAAAAAACATAAAAATTTTAAAAGCATTCTTAACGTGAATACTAAAAAGTTTTTATTTACAAACATAATGAATAAAAAAAATTGTTCTAACATATGTGCTTCGAAAATACAAACAATGAAGAGCAATTTTAAATGCAAATTCAATTGACCTTTAGGAAATACACAGTGAAAAATTGAGTGTCAGACATAAATTGGAAAATATTTCAAATTTATCGAATATTTGAAATCTTTGTTCTATAAAACTGCTTATTTATATACCGGTTTTTTATGTACAATCATGGTATATAATGTGAAAATACGACAAAGTAATGTCTAAAAAGTGAACACATGTTACAAACATCAAATTCTATAAATGTTCATAAAAAATAAGTGAATGTATACAAAAAAATATATTTATGTGTGTATTGTCGTCTGTTTTTTCATTCCATTCAACATAACAAAAAAAAATAAAAATAAAATCTATATAAATGCATTGAAATAATAAAAATAATAAAATAAAGTACACTATGAAATATTATGCACAGATTTAATGATCCAAAAATGAATATTGATAGTCTATAGAAATAAGAAAATATGAAGATGAAACAACAAAACAATTTTTTTACAAGACATTCGCTTGTAGTAGGTGTAACACTATTTATAATAATAATAGAAATTTTAAGTACAAGTATTAACGGAGTCACAGGAAGTCATGTAATTATTCCAAAGATTAAGCAACAACAAAATCAAGATGAATCAATTGATCATGGTGGTGTGGCAATGTACAAAAATGAATTACATGCCGCACCAAAAATACCGAATGTCAATTCTGAACAAGAACACATATTTGGTGTCGTGAAAAATTTCAATAATAATAAAAGTAAGAGTAAAATTGAATCAGTACAAGATATAATTAAAGATGAAGAAATTGAGTATGAAAATTATGAAGAAATTGAAGATGATGATGATGAAGATTATAACGCAGATTATCGACAAAACATTCCTCAACAACAAGCTAGCTTTACTAAAGGTCATCATACAATGAAAATTAAAGAAACTCACGAGATTCGTATAAAACAAGGTCGCATTAAAGGTTTTGTACGGACAATGCACCCTCAATCTGGGCTAAAAAATGTTGATCAATTCCTCGGAATTCCGTATGCCGAAGCACCTGTTGGTTCAAGGAGATTTATGCCACCTGGAGCCCCACCACTGTGGCAAGGTCTGAAATTTGCCACTAAATTCGCACCAGTTTGTCCACAAACTCTTCCAGATGTCAATGACCCGAAGAATCCGCTATCAAAAGGAAGATACGATCAAATTAAACGCCTTTTTACATACTTGAAAAATGAAGATGAGGATTGTTTATATTTGAATGTGTATGTACCTGCTTGGGGTGAGTAATTTGATTTCCATTCATTTCAATTCATCGTTTTCATTTTTGTGTTGGACAGACGAACACATGAAAAATAATTTCAAGTTTGAGCTCCTGAGTCTTATAACGGCCAAAAAACCGTTAACACGTGTTTCAATTGCTCAATTAGAAAAATTTTGTCCAGGATAGTGGCCTTTTTGGAAAATAGGTTTAAAATGATCGGATTGAGGCCAGGTTCACGAATTGAGTTTTTTTGAACCTTCATTTGAAAAAGGCTTTCCTAGAAAAATTTAGTCTCATTCTCAAAAACCTTTTTAAAAAGTTGATTTAAATTTCGAATTTTTATCAACCCAAACGGCCACAAGACTCACGGTTTTGACCTTAGCGATAAAATTTCATAACACAGCTTCAATTTTCACATAATCAAAACAAGATGTTAACAATTTTAACACATAACTTATAATAAAAAAAAATCAATTAATTTCATCATTCGCTTATAATTTCAATCAATTTAATTGAGCTATTATGATTTTCAATTTCAATATCTTAATCGAATATTTTCATTAAGTGTTTTGACCCTGATGGAAATTTATGGGTGATGGTGAAAAAACAATTAACTCTGAAATAAACAATTTTACGTCATCACAATAAGTTTAAAATGTTGATTTTGAATTTTCAAATCAATGATAGAACAGACACAATTGTTTCATTTGTTTATGTTACTTTAAAACGTTATACAATGTTCGTGTAAGTCGTTATAAAATAAAGGCCATTCAAAATTATAAGTTTAATACAAGAATCAAGAATGATTTCCCCTTAAAAGTGAGATTTTAAACTTTTCACGTCGTTTTGAAATTTTAAATTCAATCTAATTTGACTTCCTCCCCTTTCTCCCCCTTAAAAGAAAAAAGTGAAAGCCAATCATAAGTTGAATTGGCCTAAAAATAATAATAATTGTACAAAAGTTAAATTCACATTTCATCAATTATACACAAAATTGACTTGTTGTTTTTCTCCATTGTGAATTGTCTATAGAATGCGAATTGTTTGATATATTTTATAATCTAAACATTTACCCAAAGCAAAAATATACACACATAAATAATCGCTTTTCATCTTTTACACTTCATAACATTTACATTAAATTCCTGCTTCATTGTATATTAAACATAGTTTGCATTATTATAAATTGTGATTATTTATATTTTAATATGTGTGTATGTTGAAAATACTTTTTCAGATGGACAAATGCCGCACACAAAGCTACCGGTTATCGTCTACATTCATGGTGAGTCATATGAGTGGAATAGTGGAAATGCATATGATGGCACAACACTTGCTAGTTATGGACAGGTCATTGTTGTTACAGTTAATTATCGTTTGGGTATTTTAGGTAAATTATTTATTTATTGTTTTTGAATTAATTTTAATATAAAATGGCGTAATTTTGTTCGTACAGGATTCTTAAAACCAAGTTTGAGTGAAAATACGGTTAGTAATTTTGGGTTGCTTGATCAAATTGCTGCATTGCAATGGATTAAGGACAATATTGAAGCATTTGGTGGTGATAATAAAGCCGTTACCTTAATGGGGCATAGTACGGGGGCTGCTTGTATCAATTTCCTCATGATTTCACCGGTAGCTAAAGGGTTGTTTCATCGTGCTATCCTTATGTCGGGCTCAGCGCTATCCGATTGGGCTCTCACAAATGTGCCTTTGTCATCTACCGTTCAAGTAGCGCAACAACTTGACTGTCCTATTGAAGATGACTTGCTATTAAGATGCTTGCGTGAAAAACCTGTAGAAGAGTTGATGCGATTAAATGTCTCTTCATCCGAATATTCTACAAGATTTGGTCCAATTATTGATGGACTCGTTATACCGAATGCAGTACATAAAATAATGGCACAACAGAGTGAAACTTTTAGCAGGTACAATTTTATAGCAATTTTTTCTATGTCACATTAAGTGAACACATGTGTGTTTAATTAAAATATGGAAATAAAATGTTTTTTTTCCGTTTTTTTTTTCATTTATTTTCTTTGATACATGTTCATTTTTGATACACACACACAAACATTTTACATGAAAGATATGATTTGTTATATGGAGTGACAGAATTAGAATCATATCATTCGATGAATGCAGTTTCATTAACATATGGCATAGCGGTAAATGAGCGTGACTATACGCTGAAATTATATATGCAAGATCGTTTTGCAATGAGACCAGATTTGGCATTAGCGGCAACGTTAAAAGAGTAAGTATATTTATAAATTCAAAAGATTTTTTAGCTTGAATATCAAAAAAAAGTAGAAGAAAAAAAAATTGAATTGATGCACTTTTTCTGCATATCAACATTACTTATTTGAACAGATGTCCTCTTTCAACTTTCTCTATGTAAATATGAATTTTTTATACGTTTTTTTTTCAAGGTACAACGAATTCTATTCAGTTGATTCAACTAAAGCGATTGCAGAGGAACATCGTGACACGTTACTTGAAATATTATCAGATGCTCGCGTTACTGCACCACTAGTCCAAGCAGGATTGTATTTGTCAAAGGTGAATCCAAGGTGTTACATGTACGTTTTTTCGCATAATACCGAAGCTGGAGAATATGCACGTGTAAGTAACTTTGAAAATGAAAAAAAGGGTTTTCATCTTAATAATTTTAATAATAAACAGATTTCACAAAGTATCGCTGGAGAGGAATTGGCTTATGTGTTTGGGGCACCCCTCAATTATATGCCAGTATTTCAAACGAATTACAATCAACAGGAACGTTTATATTCCGAGGCTCTCATGAAATATTGGACAAATTTCGCAAAAACAGGTAATCCAAAGGCACCATGGCGTGATAGATTTTTAAATATGGAACCGACAGATTGGCAAAATTATGATGTCGATTGGCCCGAATTTAATCCAATTAATCAAAGTTATTTGCATTTGGGCATAACGCCAATTGTAAGTCATCGATACAGATACAAATATATGCGATTTTGGAATCAAGAATTGCCAAATGAATATAGCAGACAGTTGCAATTAGCACCACCACCACCACAACCAAAATCCATATTTCCGCCACCTTTTATAGATTTCACAACCAAATATCCGCCAGTTTTAATGAGACGAACAACTGCCTCGAGTATGAATGAGGCACATGTTGTTTATTATCCACAGAGACCAGCAAAGAAATTTGATGATCCTTTAAAAGAACTACATCGACAATTACATCCAATTGAAACCTCACCAGTAATGAATTCTCCCTCTGGAATTGAAAACAACATTCCACCAAATGAAAAATTTAATAACAGAGAAGAAATTGAACAACATGACATATTCAAATCCGAATCAACTTTAACAATGTTAATTGGAATTGTAATACTCTTTTTGATATTCAACATCTTTGTAATCATCGGATTTTTTGCACGTCGTCAAATGACAAAACGTAAATTAAATCGAAAGTATAGTCAAAATATGTTTGATGCACTTTCAGAAGAAAAACGATCAAAGTACAATGAAACAGATGACAGTTATATAATGGATATAATTAGACGTAATGAAAGCAACACATATGAAGCAATTAAAGCCAATCGATTATCAGGTGGCAAAGGTTTTATCTTGAGTCGACAACTAAGTTCAAGTACAGTTGATGCACATACAAAAGTCACAGATTGGATCTCACAGGATATGACAACATGTAGTTCAGTGACATCGAAAACCAGTGAACAAACCGATCAAATGGAACAAGTTAATTGTTTGCAAAAACCGGAGAAAGTCAATGTGGCCGTTGATGCAACACCAGCTGGTAGAGGTGGAAGTGTACTGAGACAAGAACCTATTGAATTAATGAAAGCTCGGAATAGTGATTATGGATTCATTAAAGATGTCATTATTTGTCAGGAAGCCCAAATTGATCCGATTTTAGAAGCAGCACCATTAAGATTTGAAAATCAGGAAGATTTAACGGTAAATCATGCACATTCACGATCAGATCCAATCCATAATCAGCAATACGAGACATCGACAAGTTTTATCAGTGATATTAATGTAACATCACGTGATGAAAATGATGCTTCTCGTACACCTTTAACACCCGAAGAGTCACTTCTTGGTATTCAACGTCGTAATTTTCCCAAAGTTTTGCCAGATCATCATCCAGATGCTGAACTTTACAATGACAAATCAGTCAAACGTCTCTCATTGCCACCACAGTATTTTCTCATGCAATCCACACTTAACAAGGATTTCAATAAAATTCCGCCAGCACCACCACCAAGAATATCATCAACTTTAGGCAGACGTCCTTCAAATAATCGTACAAGTACATTCATGACATCGCCAATTAAGTTTGCGGAAGAACCACCGGTTTTCACAGAGCCACCAACTCAAGTTAATACCATCACAGTTGGACCATTGGTGCCTAAAAACAAAAATGAAGCAATTTATATGTCAATGCGACGCATGAATTCAATTCAAGAAAATCAAAGTTCGTCAAATAGTATTAATTCAAATGTTTCTGATGATTTTGTCAATAAAGAAATACCAGATGCATTATCCGACAATATCAACGGTAACTGTTTAAGTCGAGAAAGTTCGAGCAATTCTGATTCATCGACGGCTTCCAGTACAGGAACCATCAAAAAAGTAAAGTAATTTATTATTCAAAGTACTCGAAAAGCAATCAATTTTAAGAGAAATCTAGTTTTTATATAACTTTTACAATAATTTTAAGATAAAACAAGAAAAAAATAGACTTTAGTAAAGATTTTTATAACTCATGTACTTAACATTTAATTTTGTAGTGTCATATGTAATTTTTCCTCACATAGCATGTGTCCTTTTAGAAAAATCAGGAATTTATGAGACAAGACTTAAATGAATGTAATTTTAATGAAACACTGTTTGTACTTTTTAACTACACTTATGAATATGAATTAAGATGAAAAAATATTATTTAAACAAATAAAAATTTGAATCGAAAATGAGCTTTTCTGTTTTAATAAATAAACCGACATAAGCACGAGGTATTTTAGATCAAATTTGAATAAATTGTAATTCAAAATCTATCCGCTAGATCAATAGTCAAAATCGAGCAAATAACGGAAATTTTGGGTAAATTCAAATTTTTTGACACTAAAAGCCAGTAATGCAAAGTTCATTCAAATATAAGTAGCGACATCTAAAGAAAATATAGATAACTAATTATACTTCTATAGAAGTATCAATACAGCCAAAACGTCAAAAATATGTCAAAAAATAAATTGAAGAAGAAAATAAACACATAAAATTTTGTTTAAATATCTAGGCCAAAAATAGACTTTTTTACAAAAACAACTACAAATAACCATGATCAGAACTGACTGTTACTTGTAAATAAGTAGATGTAACATTAAAATAAGCAAAATATAGAAGAATTTTTCTTGCTCTGGTAACTTCATTTTTTTCTTCTCATATTGCTGTGTGGTTTCTGTAGATAGAATTGCAAAAGAGATAAAAAAGGAAAAAAAAATTATCATTTTTAGGACTTGAATTAACTTGAATTGACGAGTAAGTGCTTGATTATTTCAATGTCACAGGCCTTGGATGAATCATGAATTTGACTAATTTACCTTTTTTTAATATTTTTTAGACAAAGACAAGAATAATTGGAAGATAATTTTGAACTGAAAAAAAGGTGTCTGTGTTGCATTTACACACCTATGTCATACAACAACAACAACGAGAAATATGTAGTTAGTATGTGCTGGCATGTTATCATAAATGGGTATTGGAACAAAATATTTACAAATAATGATTAAATAAAATTAATATGCAAAGTGAAATTATTTATTAATAATAAGAACGAATTGAATCAACAAAAGAAATAAGTGGGTTAACAAACGTAAAATCGAGTGATAAGGGTGTGAATTTTTGTGTTAGAATTAGAATTAGTGCAAAACAAAAATGAAAACCAGAGTGATTCCAGCAACATTTGCTTGGTTACTTTTACTTGGCACAACATTCTCGTTTTTCTACTATCCATGTCAATATTACATATCCTCAAAGTATCCATGGGTACCAGCGTATCAAGCTCTGATTACATTTTTCGTGATTGCCAATTTTACACTGGCAACATTCATGGATCCAGGTGTCATTCCAAAAGGTAAATTTGATCAAATGACAATTAAAAATAAATTTCTAAATCATTATGATAATTAGCACCACCAGACGAGGATAAAGAAGATGAATTTCGTGCTCCTTTGTACAAAAATGCAGAAATAAATGGAATTACGGTACGAATGAAATGGTGTATAACTTGTAAATTTTATCGACCGCCTCGATGTTCACATTGTTCAGTGTGTAATCATTGTATAGATACATTTGATCATCATTGTCCATGTAAGTAGAATCAAAACCTTTTTGTATTATCAAATTTCATTAAAATTAATTGAATTTTATAATTTCAGGGGTCAATAATTGTATTGGACGAAGAAATTATCGTTTTTTCTTTTTCTTTTTAATGTCATTGTCGATTCACATGCTCAGTATTTTCACACTGTCACTCATATTTGTGCTAAAGAACAAAGAAAAATTAGCACAAGTTGATTCCATTGTTGCAATGGTTTTAATGGCAATTGTCGTTCTACTAGCAATACCAATTTTCGGCCTAACTGGATTTCATATGGTTTTGGTGTCACGAGGACGGACAACAAATGAGCAAGTGACAGGGAAATTTAAAGGTGGATATAATCCATTTTCACGAGGATGTTGGAATAATTGTTGTTATGCACAGTGTGGACCACAATATCCGAGCTTAATGAAACCACAAAAATATGTTGTGAAACAAACAGTACGTGGAAGTGATCCACCAATCAGTACTATTCTGCCACCACAACAAGATATTAACAATAGACATGCCGTTGGAATTATGCAAAATCAAGTAAATTCATATAAGAGAAGTGAATACAATTTTTTTTAATAATATAAATTAATTTTGTTTCAGATGCAGCCAAATTCTTCAATGAAAACGTATACAGATCAAGGAAATGGAATTCGCCAAGCTGGATTGACACATTACAGTAAATTATCACCTGGTCGTGAATATTCTGATAATGATATGGAATTGCAAGGAACTCAGAGTATGGATTGTGAGCCAACACCTCCATTGCAAAGACACGGTTCCAAAAGTAACTTTTTTCTTCCATCAATGGATGCCAATAATGGAGAAGATTCCCCAAGACAACAACATTTAATGAAAATGCATCCACGTCACAGTCCATATCCAAAACATCGTCAAATGGATCAGTCGGGACGAACATACACACCTGACACTTTGTCTCCGGAACAATTGCCAATGATTAGTTCTTCGAATACACAACCACAACGTACTGCACTATCAAATGCCACACCAACAATGCAACAAAGAATTAAGGCACTGGGTGTTGCAACTCCCATTGTTATCTCTAGTCCATTAAGACGATCAAATCCAGGAACACCGACACAACCACGACGTCCTGATTTCATTCAAGTACAAATGATGAATCAGCAACAACAACAATCAAATAATTATTATGACATGCATCAAGGTGGAAGTGTGAATTATTTGCCACCTACATCTCAAGCCCAAATGTATCATCATCAAATGCAACAACAATTACAACAGCAACAACAACAACAAAATCAGCAGAATTACGATCAAAATAGTGTCATGTACCATCAATCTGGAGATCCAAGACGATATTTATCGGAAGGTGAATTACTTAGGCAAAATAATGAACTTTCGTATGCTCGTACGAATAATACATCTGATAATATTAGGGAATTAGCAGGAAGTCCTCAAAAAGGAGTTTATGTGTGGAAAAATACGTCACCCAATTACAATCCAAATGATTATCCACAATTAACATCACAAATGCAACAACAACAACAACAACAACAGCAACATAGATCAATGCAAGTTAATAGTAATAATTCAATACCGCCTGTGTTACAACGTTTTATGGCACAAACAAGTCATCAATCATCAATAGATAGTGATCAAAGTACTGGATCATCTCAACAGCAACAACAAATTTCCTCAATTGGAGGTAGTGGTGCCTATCATCCTGCTCTCAGAGGTGGTGTTCAAGTATTTCCTCCAGGTGGATCTCCCCAAATTAAGCGTAAACAACAAAATATACGACCAATGTCATTTGTGCGTGCACTAGAAATGAGTGATTCCATTGAAATGGTCCAAAGTGCGAATAATGGCCAAGGTGGTCCCCAAAATCCACAACAATCTGGCGGTAATACATTTATTTAAATTCATTTATTACAATTATCATTTCCATCCATCCATTTATTTATCAATTTCATTTCATTTCATTTATTTAAACATATATATTTTTAACAAACAAAATTTTAATTTATTAATATTATCTTTTTTTTCTTCTCTTCTTTTTTCATTTGAACCAACACATTATTTAATAAAAAAAACACACAAAAAAATTTAAACTTAATTGCCAAAATGAATTGAAAAAAAAAATGAATTTAAAAATGATCCAGAAATGAAAAGTAATAACAGACAAAATGCATCTGCAACAACGCAAGATCGAACAAGCATTTATGATGTTAATTATGAAATTTCCGTTTAACATTAACTTAAATAAATGAGACAATTTTCGGAACTCACCCAGGTATTACAAAACAAATTTAGAACAAAAAATTTACAAACCATAAAATGATTGTTGTTGTTGTTGTAATAAATGTGACACTAAAAACAAAAAAAAAGTATCGTGACGACCATATAAAAGTCAACCAATAACCTCCTTATTAGAAGTTAAATACAAAAATTCTTCTATAAAATAGAATAGAATTAACTTATATAACAAAAAAATTAGCATAACATAAACTGACTAAAACGATAAATTAATGAAAAAATTAATTAAATTACAATAAAAAATAATTATAATAAAGAAAAAGCAAGAATTTAAAGTTTTTAATGAACTCACCATCACACATCATCAAATCCAATTCAAATTCAGGTTTTATTGTAAAACTTCGTTAAAACTGTAAATAAAACTCACATAATAATTACATTGAAATGCATTTTCAATCAAAAAAAAAATATAGAAAATTTTTAATGGTCTTCAAGTATTTTTATTAGATGTTACACATTTAAACAAACATAATAAGTTGATCAACTTTTGTTGATTTTCATGTTAAAATACTGATGTTTTGTGGTTAAATCACTTTTTTTTACATTTTTAATTTGATTAGACATTTAATTTAACATTTTCGTACTAAATTATAAATTTAAATGAGTAATTTTAATATAATTTTACGTTAAACTGCCCAACGTTTATTTTTTTATACATGATAAAATTCAAATAATTTTTTTGAAATAAAAAAAACCAGTCGTCTCCATTAAATTTAAAAAAAAAAACTAACAAAAAAAATAATTTAATTTAAAATTTAAGATAATGGCGAATATTATTTGCATGTGATACTAAAACACTAAAAAAAAATTAAATAATATAAAAAAATTGAAAAAAATAGAATAAAATTTTATCATTATTTAGAACTTAAATCCCCTGATTTTTTTGTTTTGACTTTAGACAAGGTCTTTTTGTAACCACAAAACTATAATTGTTAAATAATTTTAAATCTAGCAAATTTTTCGTTGAATGTGATTTAAGAAAAAAATTATAAAATAGAAGTATGATCAATGAAAGTCTTTGTTATGTATTTATTGTAGAAATTTAACATACTTTTACTTAAAAAAATAAAAAAAAAATTCTCTTAATTTGCTCGTAAAAATCAAAGAATAACTTATGATGGTTGCCAGAGAGACAAGAATTGATTAAAATTTTAATTAAAATTAAAAAAAAAAAATTGAGAGAAAAGATGATTTGTAATTGAAATAATATTAAAAAAAAATCATGGTACTGTAAATTCGTATTGGACCCGATATTAATAAAATTTAATTGAAAATAAAAGAAAAGATTGATAACAAAACACTAGCTGTAATGAATGATAAATTTAACTTAGAACTTAAAAAATAATTGTATAAATCATAAGGAATTCTTTTAAATTAAAAATAATTATTAAAACATTAAAAAAAGAACATGAAAGAATCATTTTTGTACCCAAGCCTAGTTTTTAGATAGATTATTTGATGAGAAAATATACTCCAAGTCTCCACACAGTTAAACACAAAAATGATTGATTTCCTTTAACACAGTCACTGTGAATTAATTTTCATACTTCCTGTTTAATTTACTTTTAAAGATAAAAATAACTCAAGTTGTGAAGCCTTTTAAAAAATCACACTAATTTTCTTTTCTGTCTGATGTAACAAATGTCACAAATCAATTCCAATTGAAATTTACATTAAAATTCAATCCAATTTATTTAAAATAAAAAAAAAATCAAACAAAAAATGCATTGAAACAGTCATGTGTAATAATAATAAAAATAGAAATAATGAACAAAAAAAATTGGTTAAGTTAATGATGAAAAGAACAAATTATTATGAAAAAAAAAATAAAAATAATATAAAAACTATGTTTGGGTTTTCCTTCCATTTTGGGATCTGTACGATCATTTCATGAACGTCTCAAACATTTTCAAAGACTTAAAAATTTGGGCTTCAGACCGTTTTCAGGCTCTGCAAGCTCTGAACCTTAATCACTGAGCCCAATGTCTGAGGCTAATCTCCTGAATCCAACAATATCATTCAAAACAATATTTCGAAATTTTTAACTGTTTTTTAACGTTTTTTAGGCTCTGGAGCCCAATCTTAAATGTGACACAGAGTGACGGCGAACAAAAACTTTATTTAGACAAAAAAATTCACCGGTGCAAAACATGTTCTGAAAATCGAACTAAGACATATTTGTACTTTGCCCAATCCCATTTAAGTAAAAACATAAATTGTTCTTCTCTTGTAAAATTTATTTTTATCATATTTTATAGACTATCTACAATTCTTAGGCATTTTTAGTTACATAACTATCTCTTAAATGAATAAATATTTATCATTCTAAAAAAATATATTTTCTATTGGTATGGTAAGCTAACTAAATTATTTTTAATTTTAAATTTTTTTTTTCATTTTGTTTTTTCAAATTTGTTTTAATTTTTTCCATTTAAATTTCATTGTGAAAATATTTACTCATGTCTTTTAATCGTTTTAATGATCATTGTGCATTTTCTTCAGCTAAAATCCTATTTGAAAAACTTTCTTTTGTGATATTTCAACTCGTTCCTTATATTTTTTATTTTTTTTTTAATTTTATTTCTTATGAATTACAATTAATTTAGGTAAAAAATTATCACATTGAACGAGTTTGATCAAATCCGTTCATGTTTTGATGTATTTAAAATTAGTATCATCGATCTCAGTCAGTTACGTTCTAGTTCTATTTTGTTTGGTTGGTTTTAGTATGTAATTTACTATTTTTTTTATTTCGTTTAAATAGGTATGACATTAAATAATAAATAATAATTACTGTTGTTACAATAATGTTACTTTAAACGGTGGAAAAATTATGAAAACAAAAAAAATTATAAATTTATTGACTCAACTTTAAAGTTTTGTACACTCCTATTATCGCACACATATAATGTGTAAAAAAAAAATATTCATACAATTTATGCGTTTCATAGTAAAACACCTAAATTTCTATGTTACTACATTTCAAAATCAAATAATAAATTAGATAAACGATTCTTTGTATTGTTCACCCAAGTTACCCATTGGTTCACCTAATTGGATTTTTTGTCCAGTTTTAAGATTAAATTGGAAATTCTTTGGTGCTTCAAATATCAATACAATTGTACTGCCCATATTGAATTGTCCCAATAATTCACCTTTATTCAATTGAATTTCTTTTGGTAATTTAAGTTCATCATATATTTTGTACTTGTCTTTGCCTGGTTTCATGCCAAGCCATCGATTTGTTTTCAATTGCTCATCAATATACATTTGTACTGAACCAACATTTGTTGCACCTGGAAAGAAATGAAAATATTTAAAGTAATGAAATATTTTTTGATAAACATCATGTTTTGACATTGACTAGTTAAAACGAGTCACTTTAAGTTGTAAGTTATGTGCAAAGAATTTTTTTTTAATGAATTAAATTTAATTGCGCGCATATAGAATGAAATTTTGTCATAAAAATTATTGTATTTTGACTTGAAGTCACAATCCAAACACGTGTAGTGCTCACATTACGCACCACAGAAAACTCAAAGGACCAAAATCTGTTCAATGGAGCTCTCCGTTACTCAATTTCTAGGATCACTTTCTACGACATTCCTCAAATTCGATGATTAATCAAAAAATTAATATGATCGAAAGTTCATGAAGCAAAATTCAATACATAATCCAGTCTTATCAGCTATTACACAAAATTCTGATAAGAACGCTAATAACTGATAAGAATGTCTAATAAAAGTAACAATGTAAGTAAAAAAAAAACCGGTTATAACAAAATCTATTTTAAGATTCTATTTTTTGTCAAAAATTTAAAACAAAGGCTCAAGATTACCTGAAATCATAAAGAATGTTGTACAGAAATTGCGGAATTGTTACCTGTTGCATTTACAATTTTTTGTTTTATTCAAAAATCAACAAAATGAGACATATTGTCTATTGTTGACATAAAAAAATTTCTAGAAAACACATGTTGGAAATGATTTTAATTGAATGCGCAACTTAAAGTTTCGAGAAAATTCGCAAAATTCATTCAAAATCAGTTTTGATTAGGAAATTTGTTCCCTAGCACAAAACGGCACAGGTCTATTAGGCCTACAGGCTCATACTAATATCTTAATCAAAGAGAATCTTACTTTAACTTTAAGAAAAAGGCCGTTTTAGGCCTGTAATTCGACATGGATCTGAGATCTGAACACGTACTCTCAATTTACTTGAATCAAGTGACCATCTAATGAAACCGAATTTTTATTTCGTTAAGTGTTAATATTCAATATTCAATTTTTTTGCGATAACAATGGCATGACTTTTAATTTCATTCATTCACAACGCAGGTGTGTACCGTAAAGTGTCTGTTATCAGTCTCAAACAACATCGTTATTTCGGTTCATAGACTAGATTCAAATTTAAAGCTGGAATTTTTCTTCTTTACATCCGGGTAACGTTATCATTTTTATTCCATTTTAACAGTCGATTATAACTCGCGTGATGTTTTATTGTTTTTGTGTTGTTTTTTTCGGTTAAAAATAAATGCTATGTTATCATATTGACTTACCAACTGCTGTAAAGCTAAAGAATCCGTGTTTCCATTTGCCGAGATATACAGCACGTTCATTGAGACAAAAAAGACCAGGTACCCATTTAGCAATTTTCGGACTGACTGATAACAATTCGCCAGCGAAATGACGTCTCACTTCCGGTTGCCAAACGGCAGGAGAATGAAATCGGTGATAGTCACCGGGTGCTAAATAAATTATACATTGATACAAAGCTGTATCGTCCTATAATAAATTTAAAATTAAATTTTGGATTGATTTAAATTGAAATGCAATGAAATTACTTTATTGGCACTTAATTTTAAACTATCAGCGTAATTTAATTTTTCTGAGGGGTTCCATCTAGGACCCAAAAAGTCTTCTAAATTATAATTTACACCTTTAACCTGGAAAAAAATTATTTGAAAATATAATAAATTTATTTAATATTAAATAAAATTGGCACATACTTGCTCAATTTGTTCATTTGTCGCAGATCCAAAATGTAAAACTCGTCCATCACATGGTGATACGATGC
>LN483561.1:220761-277836 GCA_900002565.1 Culicoides sonorensis | reverse complement strand
ATATGTGTGTGAGACTTTTCTTTGGAAGCAAAGTTGCTCCGATGTAACACCAGGGAGCTACAATGCATCAAAGGTCAATTTTGCACCGTTTTTTGAAAGTTTTTCAATATTTTCGATGTTTTGTATGAACAAACCCATCGTAAATCATTTTTCTTTAGCAGCAAAGTGGCTCCGCAGTGTATTTAAGTAGAAAAAACCTAATTTCGAATTTTCGAAAATTGATTTTCGAAAAAAAAATTGCACCGGTGCAATCTTGACACGGGTATATAAGTATAACAGTGAAATTGTGAGATGGGGATTGAACAGTGGTGAGCATATTTTGTCTATCTATCTAAAGACTGACAGGTAGGTGCTGCCTGAGCAAAATATTTCCAGCTAAAATGTCCCTTTTGCGGGCTTCAAAATGACCAAGTGGCGACTATTTCGATGAAATGATTTCAAAGTCTAATAGCCCCCTTGGAATCTGAAAATTCTCTTATTTTTTCATTATCAGCAGATACCTAACACCTTATCATAATTCAAACAGATGTTTTCTCTTTATAATTTAAGTTTAGGCACCTTATCATGTCAAATACAAAAAGTTCAATCACTCATCGCGTTCTATACGTTGTTTTACATTCAATTACTCATTATGATAAGAAAATACATGCAGGTGAGTCAGTTCATTACCATTCTTTACTATAGTAAAATTGATACATGATAATTTTTACACACACTTTTAAACGACCTTGACCATACATTTTAATATTTTTTATTTTAATTTAAACCAAAAATATGCCATGAACTTCAATAGTGTACGTACATTCTTTCATAAAACAGATTTTTTTTTGAACAATGTGTATTTCCTGGCTCGTAGGTTCTTAATCAAATTTAATCAAGTGTAATTATTATTATAGTTCAGTTCTCTTAAATTTGAATGTTCTTTAGATTTTTTTGGGTTGTAAGGCACTTATAATTTTTAGTTTTTTTTTATCAGAAGAATTCTTGTATAGAGAAAAGTTTTTCTTGTTTCCACTAAAAAGGTTCAACATAAACTAAAAGAAAATAATGTAAAAAATAGTGTAAAATTACAAATTAGTTTATGATAAAAAGAACTTCTGCAAGAGCATGTGAAAGAGTGCGTCATTATTTATTTATTTACAATTTGGCGAGCTCTACTAGAAAGAAAAGGAAGACAATGTATGGAAATTAAAACATTTTCATGAAAAACTGAAATACATAAAGCACGTGTCGTCTCAAACCACCATCTAATCTAATTAAGTACTTTAAATTATAAAAATAATACAACTTTTCATTTCATTTAGTCGTATTTAAAGAACCCACTTGAGTACACAGAAAAAGAAGAAACAAAGAATTTGGGTGTGATTTTTATACATAAATTTTTGAATTTTATCCATTTCATCAATGGTTTTAATTGAAATTTACTTACAATCTTGCTTTTGGTATTGAATACACCGCCATGATCACACTTTTTACGAAACTTTACAATATTTTATTTGGAATTTCGTTTCTTCAATTTTTGTAGAATATTCTTTATTTACTTTTTACGATCTAAATATTATTGGACACAATGAAAGTACAAAACAACCTTTCAAGACGACTGATGCAGGAGAACTGAAAGCACAACAACAGTGAATGACAACCATCTCATTTTCACGAGTCCACTTTTCATCCATTTCAAAGGCATATCTAAAAAATCACTAAAAGAACATTTTTAGATACATAAACAGGAATCTGTCATTTTTTTTGTTTAGCTGTCAAATATACATTCAACAATCGGCAGAAATTTAACACAAAAAAATTATTTTAAAAAATTTAACTATCAAAATGAATATTCCCGGACAAATGCCTCCTCAACATCAACCAAATGCAATGATAGGACAACCAGGTCAACCCATGGGACCACTTCCACCACCGGCACTTATGAATCAGGATAATATTTCTAAAGCAAAATTACTTCTTCCATTTGTTCGAGAAAATTTAGCTGTGAGTTGAAAATTTTTTTTATTTTTTCTATACCAATAAATTTATAACGTTTTCCATTGATATAGAAAACAATCAATGCAGCAGCTCAAATAATTCATCACAATAATCAGACTGATGGCAAGGGAATTGACAATAATTCTTCATTGATTCGGTTTGATAAATATTTGGAAGATTTTTATTCTGTGTGTGATCAAATTGAACTGCATTTGGTAATTACGAAAAAATTTAAATTGATTTGGAATAAATTTTGAATTAAAATGAAATTTTGTTACAGAAAACAGCAAAAACGGTGATTGAACAAACAAATTCCTCGAATACGTATCTCCAAATGACTGTCAATCCATCACGACTTGAGCCAATACTCGAACAACAAAATGCTATTTCCTATCCACAGTATATTGATTTAGTTCGCACACAAATTAATTATTCAAAGGAAATTTATGATACTTTATGGAGTGCAGCACAAAATATTTCTCCAAGTGAATAAAAGTTTTTAATTTAAGCATCATTTCTATTTTCTAATAGTCGTTGTGACACAATTTTCCTGTCTGTTAACTTTAATTTATTGTTTGAAAAGTGCTCCTCAATCTCTTCGAGTGTCCTTCCCTCGGTCTCTGGCAAAAAGAAATAGACGAATATTGTTCCAAGAAATGCAACAACTGCATACAGTGTAATAACGCCGAATAATGAAATGCATGTTTCGAGATCGTAATAAGTTTTTGTTGAAATGAAATACATGATGTAATTAATTGCAGCCGTTATTCCACAAGCTAAGCCACGTGTCCTGTTAAAAAAAATGTTTTCCATTTAAAATTCAACGTTTAAAGTATGCCGTTATTACTTGTTAGGATAGATTTCGCTGACCATGATCCAAGGCACTGAAATTATTCCGATATTTGTGAAAAATGATATACCCTGAAATTAAAATTCGACTGTAATTTTACATAAACATACTTTTAAAATATGTATCAACTTACCAGGAAAAGAAACATAGCAATATAAGAACTTGTACTTCCAAAAAATTCATTTTCAATTTTTTCAAATGAAGTCATGCCTCGTGGAAGGTCTCTCCATGTAAGTATTGCAAGTCCTATACTCAAAACAGTGATTCCAGACATTGACACCATTACAGTTTTCCTTTTACCGAACAATTTAACTGAGATAGCGCATCCAAAATTAGCAATCACTCCAATAATTCCAATGTACACAATCATCTGATTTGGTTCAATTTGATATTTTTCATAAACTTGAATGAAATATGGTCTCATTGCTGTTGCAATTGTAAAACAAGATAGGAAAAAGCATGTGAAAATGATAAAGAAAGGTTTGAGCGTATTTTTTCGCAGCAATTCCCTGTAACGTTGTTTGAGTGATGGTTTGGGATGACTACAATTTTGGTCGGTCTTTTGACATTCTGGACATCTGTTGGAATCTTTGCTATATCTCTGGACTTCAATAAATTCTTTTTCAACATTTCCTGGTGGTACCCAACCTCTTAACCATTGAAGAGATTTCTGGGCATCATTTTCACGGCCTTTTGACAGAAGCCATAATGGCGTTTCCGGTACAAAGCTCACACAGATTATTGTAAAGACGGGAAGTGAACAACAAATAAGGGCTGTAGTGCGCCATGTGTTATGTGCACCAATTGCATATAAAATTGCACAACCAATTGCATATCCAATTTGGGAAATTGACAAGAGAATACCACGAATTGAAGGCTCACTTTAAATGAAAATTGGTTATTTTTATCTTGTTCATTCAAAAAAAACTACTTACGATATTTCACCAACATAAGTGATGACAGGCGCCTCCATAAATCCAACTCCAAGTCCCAACAATAAATTTGCAATGAAAACTGTGTAAATATCTTGAGCGAAATAGAGCATTAACCATGCAACGATGTGAGGAATGTTGACAACCATCATTCCACGTTTTCGTCCTAATTTTTCAACAATAACCCCCGACAATAAACTTCCAATGGGTTGACAAATATAGGCCATACTCCCTATCGAATAAAAAAAGCCATTAAATTTAAGTTTGAAATTTCCTTCTCATTTTTACCAAACCATGATGCATGCACCTCTGTAAATGTAATTACTTCATCGTCTTCTCGATTACGAGTGCCTTTCAATGGTGGAATTGCAATTGTAGGATAATTCATTGCAATACCAAGATTCAAAATTAAGAGATTTTGTGCGGTACTTGCACACACTTGAGGCAAAAAACGTCGAAACGTGCTAATCTCCTTGATTTCAGACGATTTTTTGTCATTATCGTCTACATCTACCTGATCTAATTTCAAATAAGAACTTCGTTGAGACCTAAAAATGAGCATTTGGATATTAAAGCTTCACTTTTGAGAGTTAAAATGGTACTCACTTTGATATTCCATCCATTTTATAAACACTCGAAAAATTTTTGTATTTGGAGGTGTTCAAATCTGTTCAATAGCAATATCACTTTGAAACTGTTATTTTTTTATTTAAATTTTTAGAATTAAGCACCAATATTTCACAAAACGAGATTTTTTAATATATTCTGTATAGGCGTATTTACCTTAATTAACTGAGAAAACCAGTTCGATATCTTGCGAGAAAAGAACATCTGATAAGAACCAAAATAGATGAAAGCACAGATGTTTTGCTCTGTTAGAAATGTTTCTGGTGAAGTAAGAAAAAAATTTGCCGTAACAAAAATTTCCTGACAGTTATCTTCAAAAAGTTCGACCTTCAACGCAAAAAAAAAAAACAGTAAAATTTTAATGCTTTATTAATCAATAAATTCAAATTTTTATCTTAATTTTTCGTTTGAAACTTTTTCTACTTATTTTCTTAAAAAAGAAATTAAAACTCAATCATATGTGTCTTATCTTTTATCCAGAAGTTTTTGTGATGCAATTTTCCTGTCTGTTAATTTTAATCGATTATTTGAAAAATGTTCTTCAATCTCTTCGAGTGTCCTTCCCTCGGTTTCTGGTAAAAAGAAATACACGAAAATTGTACCAATGAATCCGACAGCTCCATAAATCGTTATAACACCAAATAGCGAGACACTTGTCTCCAAGTCATAATATGTTTTGGTCGAAATGAAAAACATAAGATAATTAATTGCAGCCGTTATTCCACTCGCCATTCCACGTGTTCTAGAAAAAAAATTGAAAGCTTGAAACATTTTTTATTTAAAGTTTGAGTTAAAACTTACTTATTAGGATAAATTTCACTGACCATTATCCATGGTACAGAAATGATTCCCACATTGGTACAAAATGAAATACCCTGAAATTTTCGAGTTAAATTTGTTATGTGCTTTAATCTGAATAATTAATATACCAGAAACAGAAACATTGCAATATAAGAATCAGTGCCACCAAAAATGTTATTTTCAATTTTCTCAAAAGAGGTCATGCCACGAGGGAGTTTTGTCCATGTATGTGTTGCTAATCCAACACTTAAAAAAGCGATTCCTGCCATTGAAATGATGGCCGTTTTTCGTTTACCGAACAATTTTACAAAAGCAGCACAACCAAAATTAGCAATGACTCCAACAATTCCAATGTAAACAATCATTTGATTTGGCTCGATTTGGTATTTTTCGAAAACTTGAATGAAATACGGTCTCATTGAGGTTGCAATTGTGAAACAGGAGAAGAAAAAGCATGCAAAAATAATGAAAAATGGTTTGAGTGTATTTTTTCGCAGCAATTCCCTGTAACGTTGTTTCAGTGATGGCTTTGGATGGATACATTTTTGATCTGTTTTCTGACATGCTGAGCATCGGTGGGAATCTTCACTGTATCTTTGGACTTCAATGAATTCTTTTTCAACATTTCCTGGAGGAACCCAACCTCTTAACCATTGAAGAGATTTTCGAGCATCATTTTTGCGGCCTTTTGACAAAAGCCATAATGGCGTTTCCGGTACAAAACTCACACAGAATATTGTAAAAACAGGCACTGAACAACAAATTAGCGCTGTATTTCTCCATGTTGTGTTTGCTCCAATTGCATATAAAATTGCACATCCAAGCGCATACCCGATTTGGGCCATTGAAATCAGAATTCCGCGAATGGAGGGCTCACTTTAAATGAAATTTCATTATTTTTCATCTCATTTATTCAAAAATAAAACAACTTACGATATTTCACCAACGTATGTGATGACAGGCGCCTCCATAAATCCAACTCCAAGTCCCAACAATAAATTCGCAATAAAAACTGTGTAAATATCTTGAGCAAAATAGAGCATAATCCATGCAACAATATGAGGAATATTGACAACCATCATTGCATGCTTCCGTCCTAATTTTTCAACAATAACCCCCGATAAAATACTTCCGATAGGTTGGCAAATAAAAGCCATGCTTGCTTTAGAAAAAAAAAAATTCAAATTCAAATTAAAACCGTTAATAAATTAAACCACGTGGTCATTTAACATACCAAACCACGATGAATGCACTTCTGTAAATGTAATTACTTCATCATCTTCTCTGTTACGAATGCCTCTTAACGGTGGAATTGCAATCGTAGGAAAATTCATTGCCATTGCTAAATCTAAAATTAAGAGATTTTGTGCTGCACTCGCAAAGACTTGCGGTAAAATTCTTCTAAAAGCACTTATTTCCTTGTAATCAGGTGGTTTTGAGTCAAATCCATTTACATCCATTAAGTCCAGTTTTTTGTATGATCCCTTTTCAGAGCTATTTAAAAAAGAAAATAATTTTTCATATGAATTTCCGTTTTTGAATTTTCTCAGGATTTCACTCACTCATCTGATTTACATTCCATTATTATTATTATTTGTTTATTAAAATTTAAATTAATTAGATCCAATCTAAGAGTCAGATGAACTCTCTTTCACTTCTAACAACTGACTAAAAACTTATCAGTTGAATTCTCAACTTTTTGACAATAAATTATAGAACTTTCATCATTTCTGTATCACTTCAAACAACTGATTGCTCTATTTCATGTATTTTGTTTATTACTAGACTGTGTGTGCATGTACAAATTATTCTAAATATAATAAAAATAATAATTGTAAGATTTATTTACAGTCTGTCATTCTTTTTCTCGCATTTTGATAACCATCCATACCTCAATAAACAACATAATATTTGTGAATGACTTTTAAGTTAAATAAGTGAATTAAAGTACAATAAAACTTAATCTTGAACTTATTATTGTGATGATACACATCAACTTGTCTAAGTACATTTGTGAGTATTGGGGTAATTGGGGTTGTGATCAGTGCTAGTCAATATTTTATATGATCATTTTTTGGAAAAATTTTATTGAAGTGAACGGTCGAATTTATGTTTTTGGAGTAATTTTTTTTACCTTCGATGGAAATTTTTCATTGAACAGCTAGGAAATGGACAGGTTCATGTGTATATGAAATAATTTTGCATATTCTTTGATTAGGATGCCTTATTTGATGAGAATTTACATGCGAGTTCTTCATTATGAGTTTAAATTGATACCAATTTCAAACCAAAAAGTCTCAAAATAGTGAGTCAACCAAAAATTGAAAGTAATTTTCATAAAAATGGGCTCGTTATAATTTGACGTCATACTTACGTTGAAATGTTAGTCAACCTGATCCATCTCATATTATCTTTTAATGATATTTGCATACAGATTAATAAGTTGTTTGATAGAGAGCACTCGATAGTGATAACACATAATAATTCTTATCATGCGAGATGTGAATAAAAGATTTCAGTTGTTGCAAAAATGATAAAGATAATGAATATCATAGAAAAGTGAGGACGATGAGCTATAAAGGTCTTAAATTATTTCATGACATGGGACCTTAAGTAGTTAATTCATAGACAATTTTAAAG
Organism: Culicoides sonorensis; assembly: GCA_900002565.1. Lineage (NCBI taxonomy): Eukaryota > Metazoa > Arthropoda > Insecta > Diptera > Ceratopogonidae > Culicoides > Culicoides sonorensis. Next base: position 270,006 of record LN483561.1, on the reverse strand, counting down.
CAAGACAATCAAATTTAGACGCAGGAGAATCATTCTTCCGTGTCTCATGTTTTAATTTTTATGATTCAAAATCCTCCATTTTATGATATTACTAAAATAACTTTTATTGTATTTAAATGAGGGCCCATAAAAGGATTTTATAATAATTTTAACACGTGAGGTTGTAAAAAAATTATCTCAATTAGCATACAAATTTGAGCACTTGCTTATCTTCAGCGCACGCAGATACTTGAAATCCGACGGCAATTCATTTTCAAATATTTACATTTAACATTTTGGGTAAAAAAAAATCAGAATAGAGTCGCTTTAACGGAAATCATAATTGACTAGATTTTATTCCTTCTCTTATGTGGAGACCACTGTAGAAATTTGATTTGAACGGACTTCGTTACCTGATAAATGCATATCATTCCAATTAAATTAGAAACGATTTCCTTTATGATCACAATAATTTTATTTATACAAAAAAATACAGTTTTTATCTTATCTCAATTTAACAACATTCCATTTTTTACTTCTTCAATAAGGGCAGTGTAGGTCTTATTTTATGATCCCATAATTTAAGTGTGTTATCTGAGAAATGTGCTTCAATTTCTTCAAGAGTCTTTCCCTCAGTTTCTGGTAAAAAGTTATACATAAACAATGTGCCCATCACTGCAATTAACGTATAAAAACAGATAACTCCAAATAGTGAGATGGAAGTTTCCAAATTGTAGTAAGTTTTTGTTGAAATAAAGAACATTGTGTGAACACAAGCAGCTGTAATTCCACTAGACATTCCTCGAGTCCTATAAAATTTATATCATGAAAAATCACATGAAAAATAGTAACATTTAAAATAAATTTACTGATTTGGAAATATTTCACTGATCATGACCCATGGTATTACAGTGATACCCAAGCTTGTACTGAATGCCAGACACTATGAAAAAAATAAAATAGTTTTAATTTAATTGCCATGTCATATGATAAGGTGATAAAATTACCAGGAATAAAACAATTGGTGTATATGTAACAGCATTCCCAGCCAAATCAACTTTTTCAAAGGAGTTCAATCCGAATGGTAACGCCCTCCACGAATACACTGCAAGGCAAAAACTGAACACAGCAGTGCTACTCATTGATGCCAACGAAATTTTTCGTTTTCCTAAAATCCGGATTCCAGTTACTGCGGTTACATTTCCCAAAAATGCTAGAACACCCACCATTATCAGCATTGTTTCAGGTTTAACAGCCATATTATATTTTTCGAAAATTTGTATGTAATACGCTCTCATACTGTTAATGATGCAGACAACGGAAAAGAAGAAACATCCCAAAATAATCGCGAAAGGTTTGAGTGATTTTTTACGCAAAATTTGTCTGAATTTTTCACTAATTGAAGGTTTTGGATGTTCACATTTTAATCCCGCTTTTTGACATGGCACACAATAGTTGGACGCCTCGGCATAACGTCTCATTTCATGGAATTCAGTTTTAACGGTCATTGGTGTGACCCATCCACGTAACCATTGAAGTGATCGCAGTGCCTCGACTTTTCTTCCTTTTGTTAACAACCAGAGTGGTGTTTCAGGAACCAATGTCAAACAAATGAAAGTCAAAATTGGAATCGAACATGCAAAAAGAGCTGTATTGCGCCATGTTGTCTGAGCACCAACGATATATAAAAGAGCGGCACCGAGTGATGCCATGACACTAGCGAGAGCTGATAGAATTCCACGAACTGATGGTTCTCTAATGGAAAATAAATTTGAAAATTACAATTGAAAAACCGTTATTAATTAATTTTTTTTAAACCATACGTAATTTCTCCAACATATGTTAATACGGGTGCTTCCATGAATCCAACCTAAATTTAATTATGAAAATTTCAATTCAAATTAAATTATTGTTGATAAAAAAATTCACTTACTCCTAATCCCAATAATATGTTTGCCAAAAATATCGTACGTAAATCCTGAGCAAAATATAACATAAGCCATGCAGCGATGTGAGGTAAATTTACAATCATCATCGCTTTTTTTCTTCCAATCTGTTCCAATACCACCCCGGATAAGCAACTTCCAAGGGGTTGGCAAATAAACGCAAGACTTGCTATAAAATGTAAATTTTACAGGAAACTTAATTTATTTTGAATTTAAGATTCATACCAAACCATGAAGCTTGCATGTCATTCAACACCAAAAACTCATCTGGAGCTCGATTTCGAACCCCAGTCAGCTGTGGTATTATAATGGCAGGAACACTTATTGACATCGAGAGATCAACAATGAGCAAATGTTTCACTAAACTTGCTAATACTTGTGGTAAAATTCGTCGAAATGGCGAGACTTTCTGAAAAACTAAATTTCCAGTTTTTGTATCAATTTTCCCATTATTTTGCATTAATTTGACATCGTCAATGGTGTAACCGACTTCAGTACTAAATCATAAATTTAAACATGAATTTAAACTTCAATGGAATACAATAAAAAAAATTTGACATGAAATTCTTACTCTGAAGGAATCTGATCCATAATTGCTAAAATTTAAAGTGAAATGATGAACGGTTGCTGATTGAATGATAAAAGCAACGAATTATATTATTTTAAGTGAGATATAGCATTGAACTTTATCTTATTCAAATACTTTAATCAAGTCTTATCAAAATTTGCGTTTAAATGTAAGAGACCCGGATTCACAGCATCCAATTTTGAATAAAAGCGCGGAAATTGCGATTAAAACTAAATATTTTTGCGCAAAACTTGGGAAAAAACATTACATTTTTTAAATATTTTTATTTAAATTACAAAAAGTTTAGATTATTTTTCTCCTCATAATTTGTTATTGCTACCTTATCACAGTTGTTTTTGTGCCTTTTTTGCCAGATCAACTCAACAAATATTGGATTTAAATTATTATTTGCTCTTCTCAGAACTTTATGATTGTAACTAATGCCACTTTCAAAGTACGATTGAGTTTAGTTTATTTTTTGAATTGAATTGAAATGAGATAACTTTGAATTACTTTTTAGTGATGCTTCGATGGGCAACTCAATCAAGTTACAAGTGATATTGGTTTACTTTCATACTTACATTGAAAGAAATACTTAAAGAAATTTCCAATACAAATTTTTCATATTAAATATTTATTTATGATAAAATTAATTAAAATTTCTGTTTTAAAGTGAATACAAAATTGTAACAATAAAAATAATTAATTCAAGGTCCATCATATGCTTTGTTATCACAGCCATTAATTTGATTTTGTGGCTTTCCATTTTTGAACGCTTTACCACTCTGTGCTGCAAGAATATCATCAAAACTGGTGTTCTTCTGAATTTTCCTATCAGTCATCTTTCGGTTATTGTCAGAAAAATGCACTTCAATGTCTTCTAATGTGCGTCTCTCAGTTTCTGGTACAAATAGGAAAATGAAAATGAATCCAAGAACTCCAAATAAGCCATAAAGGAAAATTGTGCCCCAAAGTGATAAAGATCGTTCGAGATTCAAGTATGTTTTTGTTGTAATAAAACTCATAATGTAATTCAAAGCAGCAACAACTCCGCTTGCCATGCCACGTGTTCTGAATTGAAATGAATTTTTTTTTTCAATATTCTAGTTCAAAAATTATTTTTATCTTACTTGTATGGAAAAACTTCACTAACCAACATCCAAGGTACTGGCATGATTCCGACACTTGTTGAAAATGCCAAGGTGAAAAATAATATCATTGGAATGAAATTCAAGTCACCAACGTTGTGTAAGTTATCAGTATGCTTATCAAATGATGACCAACCAGGTGGGAGAACTTTATACGCGTAAAATGCTAAGGCTAAACAGCACAAGCACGTACCAGCCATGGAAAATAATGACAATTTCCGTTTACCCACGAATTTTACAAATATTGTACAAACAACGTTAGCTACAATTCCCATGACACCCACAACAACGGTAGCCCAGTTTGAATCAATCGGCAAATCAAATGTTTGGAAAATCTGCACTAAATATGGTCTCATGCCATGCATTCCACTTAACTGACAAAATGCAAAGAAAATCAAAACCAAAAAGAATGGTTTCAATGTTCGTTTTCTCAGCATTTCCTTAGCTTTTTCACGGAAACTCTCCTTGTGTGTACATGTAGCGACATGATTTTTTTGACACGGTGTACATTTATTCGCATTCTCACTGTAACGTTTCATTTCACTAAATTCTTTGGCTACAGTTGTTTCTGAGACCCATCCACGTAACCATTGAAGCGATTTCATTGCATCTTTTTCGCGATTTTTAGAGAGCAACCAGTACGGGGTTTCAGGTACAAAACAAATTGCAATTGCTGTTGATATTGGGACAAGGCAACAAATTAATGCAGCAATGCGCCATGTTGTTTGGGTTCCAAGGAAAAATACCGTCGAGAAACCTAATGTTGCTGCAATGCCAGCTGAAATTAAAAAAAAAATATTGCATAGTAAAAAATCATTTCATATGAGATGTTTAAATAAATTACCTGCAGCTGTCAAAATTCCACGGATGCTTGGTTCACTTTTAAGAAATTAAATTCAATTAAATGTCTTTCATTTCATTTCAAATTCATAAATCTTACGTAATTTCGCCCACATAAGTGATAATTGGTGCCTCCATGAAGCCAACTCCCAATCCCAATAAAATAGCAGCAATAAATAATTCTGTTAAACTACCAGCAAAATACAGCATTAACCATGCAATTATGTGAGGAATATTCACTAATATCATCGATCGCTTCCGTCCAAGTGGTTCAAGTACAATTCCTGATAAGACACTTCCAACTGGTTGACAAATGTATGCTACACTTGCTATTTAATTAAAAATGAGGAACATTTTAGAAAAACCGTTAATTTTTTGTTTGAATATCATACCAAACCAGCTCGCTTGCACATCAGTTAACCACAAAAACTCATCGTCATCCCGATTTTTAAGGCCTCGTAGTGCTGGTATCACAATTGTCGGAAACGCAATTGACATACCAAGATCAAGCAGGAGAAAGTTTTTAGCTGAACTTGCTAATACTTGTGGTAATATTCGACGAAATGTACTAACTTCTGGTCTCTCACACTTTTCCGCCATATTTTCACTTCCATTGACCGTTTTATTATCACTCACGTTGTATGCGTGTTTCCTTAATAAAAAAAAAGGAAATTAAATGAAATTAAAATTAAATTTCTAGAAACATTTAAATTTGTTACATACCCCATTAGTTGGTTGAATTACAATGATGATCAGTTGTTTGAATGAGATGGTGAAATCCTGTTGCAGATTGAACTACTAACTAGGCAAGGTATGTGTGTGTGTATGTATATCGAATGTTAAATTCAACTTCAATTGAAATTCATGTTAGATGCAAGTTGTAACTACAAGAAATATTAAATAAATAAAATAAGAAAGATTTTACCTTGAGTAAATTTGTTTCAATATCTATGTTTTTTGTTTTTTTTAAATAAAATGTTGAATTCAATGAACTTTGAAGATAATAAATTTGAAATATAGCTAACATTTTATATTAAATGAATGGACATTATTATGAATAAAATAAAATTTATTGAAGATATTAAGTGTAATGTAACATGTAAATTAACAATTCAAAAATAAATTTAATGAAAAGTGCATCACAGTAACAGTGAGACAAAGCCTAAATATAAAAAAAAATCACAAAAATTTATTTTAAGGTTTAGAGGTTCAAATTGAAGCGTATCTAGCTTTATTTGGTGAGGGTAGCTGGCTAAGTAAAAAAAAATTCTTTCAAATTTTGAATCGAATTTCCATACATTTTGCAAATCTCAGGGGTAGCTAAGCTACCCCAGCTACCCCTGGTAGATACGCCCCTGGGTTCAATTCCTGTCTCCAGTTACTCAATTTGTGGTAAATGCCAAACGATGCAGGAGACTGAAGGGATGAAAGTATAAGAAGCCCTTTGATGCACGACACTCCCGACTGACAGAGACGCATTGAAAATAATAAACGGCCCTGGCATTCTGTATGATTTTCTTTAAAATTTGCGCGAAACACGACTTTACAAGACGATCAACTGCGGCATTTCTAGCATTTGCCAGATTGCCCGTGTGGCCGATCCGCCACTGCTGATCTGAGGTGAAGTAAATTTCAAATAATCAAAAAATTCAATCAAAAAAAATTATCTATGAAAAAAAAAATTTAATCACAAGATTTACTCTCAAGGTCACATTAAAATCTAAATCGTATCAACAAAAAAATAAAAAACATAAACAATAACGTATCGTATCAACAAAAAAATAAAAAACATAAACAATAACAAAAAAAAAAACAGAAGCCGTTAAGAAACACTTTACGCACACTTTACGTATTTAAGTTGATGTAGGTCATTGAAATAAAAAGCCGGCAATGCTCAATGTTAATTAAAATATTTGGATTAATTATTCAACTTTGATATTAAGAAGGGGACATCAATGCTGTAATGAACAGAAACCTTAAATGAAGTACCTGTTATATTTTTTTGTATGCGTAAAAGTAAAACGTAAACATAAAATTGCATAATCATTTTTTGTTATTATTACAAAAAAAAACAATTTTGTACTTAATTGCATGAAGTATGAGAATATGATTAAGATTCACTTGTGTAATGTGTGAGGGCATTCAACTATTTAGGAGTGCCTCAAATATTCAAGCAATAGTCATTTTTGTACATATTTTAAATGCATATTATAAAAATTTTTATTAAATTTAGTATTTTAGCTTATTATAAATAAGAAAAAACCAAAAAAAAAAAATTAGAAAAGCCTTTATGACGTAATCTGACCGACATTTACACAAAAATTTGCATCACACATTAAATTTATTTCATTTATCAAATTAATTAACCCAATTCCTATGTTAAAAGTATGTTAATTCAGCTAAAAATACAACACAAAATATGCTCATGTAAGTTCAAGGTAATTTATTGCTAAAAAAACCCGTTAAATGTATATCGTGATTGTATAATCACGTGCATTGACGTACATTGCGTTTCCTGTAGAATACAAATTAGAAAAGTAATTTTTCATTGAATATTTTAATTAAATGTCAACTGAAAATTGCACGTTCATATCAGCACAGGTATTACATTTATTATTTTTTTTTTCAATTTAAAGTATCGTATTTCTGTGTTATTGAGTTATTTAAACGTGATTTAGGTGACTTATTTTCTCAAATGAAAAAATTGATCATCAAAATTGTTTATTATGTTCACAAATAATACACGAGATAAAAAGAAATTTAACTTAATATCCAAATTTTGATAAGACACCTTCCGGAACGTAACTACCAGGGGTAGTTAGGATGGCTACCCTGAGATTAAGGCAATGTATGGACATTTTTATCAAAATTTGAAATAATTTTATTTTTCACTTATCCGACTACCTTCACTAAATAAAGCTAGATACGCTTCTGGTTACATTGAATATATATTTTTTTAATTTTAATTAGAATCAGGAAAAGTTAATGCACTTATCAATGTTACAACTAAAATTATAGTCATACCAAGTACATTGTCTATAATTATACAAAGTGGTGAAACATTCATAACAATTATTATTTGAAAAAAAAATAATAGAATAATGACAATAAAAGACATCAAACAATGTATGACAATGACACGATTTTTTGATTCGTAATTAAAATATTTGATGAAACATGTTTTGCAGATGCATCCAAGGACTATTTTCAAATATGGCAACTAATGTAAAAAGGAAAAAACACATTAATTTTTTTCCTTGGAATTCTGATAACAGAAATTCATTAAACAATCTAATCAAGGAAATTTCCATCAATCAAGTTCCATACATCAAGTGTTTCCTGACAAAAAAGTTTAAATTTTCGTTTTTATTTGTTGTAATTCAACAAAATTTCAATTCCTTTTAATTAGAAATTTTAATCATCACAAACATTTTCTCATTACATTTAAAGTAATTTTTCGTTTTAAACTTCACTTAAATTTATTTTCTCATTTCAATTAAAATTAAATTGCATGCATTTATTCAATTAATCAATTTAACTGTTGATAATTTTGATTTTTAAATAAAACACGTGCTGAATTTATTACCGGTAATTTTCTCTTCCCACGATTTAACTTTTTTAAAAAATCAAAATATTTATGAAGACCGTTAATTTGTGAACTGATTTCAAGTAAATGCGAACGATGACTATTTTATTTATTTGATATCAGAGAGTCAAATAATTTAATTGCAGTCACAAATAAAAGAGAAATCAGTGAAGCAAAAAAAGTTTAATTTGTGAGATATTTAAAATAGTTAAATATTAAGTTATGTTTGTACAATTGACGTAAATTTATTTTAACTTAATCAATGGAGGAAATTTTTGATTCAGTTAATTTTTTTAAAATCAAAATGAAAAAAAAAATAAAGAAAAAAGTTAATTTTTGCTCATAGTGACCAAAATGGGTTAAAATTAAGAAAGAAAGTGTTAAGACAACTTGTGCTACTTGGGCACGACTATCTGAAATTGAAACAATTAGAAAATGGAATGAAATGATGTGTGTATGGAATAAGTTGACTGAGAAACGAATTGAGTCAGCTTCTGTTTTAGATAATTTTTTTGTAAAATTGATGAAACTTTTAAATTAAAGTGAATTAAAGTTGAAATTTGTGTTTAAATAGTGCAGTTTTAAAATTACTTTTAGCTAATAAAAACTAATTTTACGGAAGAATATTAGATAAGTGGAAAATGTCTGTAGCATATTCGCATCAAAATCATCCAGGCAATCGGAATAATCCGAGTGCTCCTCCGACTTCTGCTCAAATACAAAAAATTTTGGATGAAAATACGGGACTTATACAAACAATACAAGACTACCAAAATATGGGAAAGGTTCATGAGTGTATTACATTTCACCAGGCATTGCATAAAAATTTGGTGTATCTTGCACAATTAGCTGATTCAACTCAAAATATAAATCAAATATTACCGGTAGGATTTTATATCTCATTAATTAACTTTGAAATCTTATACATTTGTTTGTAATTTTAGCCTCCTCATGTTTTGCAACAACAAGCAAATCAGCCTAATCAACCACCAGCACACGAACAAAATATTCCTCCAACACAGCCAATGCAACAACCAACTGGACCGCAAAATCAAGCACCTCCATCTTCAGCAGGACCTCCAGGACCACAACCTAATGTTCCGAATGCTCCTCAATCTCAAAATTGGCCTGCTAATCGTCCAGGACCTGGTGCTCAGCCTGTAACTCAATCGAGTGGTCCAAATCCTGCACCAGCTCCAGTTCCATCAACACCACCAAGAACAAGTGCTGGTCCTCAAGGCCAACAACCACAAACTCCCCCTGTGCCACAATCATATCCCCAATCATGGGGTCCAAATCGTCCAGGTCCTCAACATTATCCACAAGTGAGTGTTAAAATTTTGAATGAAAATTTTCAAATAATTTGTCATCCAATTAATTTCATAGCATTATCCACCACAACCGTATCAAGGTGGATATGGACCATATCCATATCAACAAGGACCTCCTCAACCGTATCATGGCAATATGCCACCAAATACTGGTGCTGCAGTACCTCCAACTAATCCTGCTTATCCGCAATCTTCTCAACATCAACAAGGTGGCCCAGCTCCTGCAGGTACATTAAACGATTAATTGTTTTGGATTATTATCTTAATTGATATTTAATTTTTAGGATCATATCCGCCAGGTCCTCCACAAAATCCTCAAATGTATGGTCCTCAAGGCCAATACCCACAACAAGTAGGACCACCACCAAGCGGATATGGATATGGACCGGGTTATGGACAACAAGTTCCGCCACAAAATCCAGGTGCTTATGGTCCTCCAGGTCAATATTCGCAACAGCATTATAATCCACCTCCAGGTACAAGCAAATGATGAGAAATATAAGAATGTGTTCGATTATCTAATAATTTTTTTATTTAAGGTGCTTATACTCCTCCACAAAATCCACCAGCGAATGCAACTGGTCCAAATCCAACATCTCAAGCGCCTCCCAATGCAGCACCAACAACTAATGCAGGAACTTATCAAAGTCCTGTACCAAGTTCTCAAGCTCCTCCAAATGCCCAACCTCCACCAGCATCGGCAGTCCCAACAACAAATCCCCCACAAACAAATGTTCCGCCAAACACTGCTCCGTATCAATCTCCTCCAAATTCACAAGGAAGCACTTATTCTGGTCAAAGTCAAACGCCTGGACAACAATTGCCACCACCAGCTGCTGGAACAAATCCTGCTCCAACACCTTATCAAGGACCTCCAGGTGGACAAAGTTACCCACAAGGTAGATTTCTAACTTAATTTCATTTAAACACATTTTTTTATCACAATAAATTTCAGGAAACTATCCTCCACATCAAGGTTATGGACATCAAGCTTATCAAGGATATCCTCCACCAATGGGTCAAAGTGGATATCAAGGCGGATATCAGAACTATCCTCAAAGACCTGGACCTCCTGGTCAAATGCCACCACAACAAGGGCAGTATAATTACGGAGCTCCTTATCAACCACCCCAATAAGGTGCTTCATTCATCTTTAAAAAGATAAAAAGGAAATTGAAAGTAATCTCAAGAACATTTTTCGAATTGAATGTATTTTGTGTATAGCTCTAAGTGTTTTAGAATTTTAATTATTATTATTTACGTCCCAGCTCAAGGTGTTATCATTTTCTTTAAAACTTTAAAAAAAAAAAAAGCTTTCAAAATTTTAACTTATATATGTGTATATTATCCTACTTTTAATAGAAAGAGACAGTATTTCACTTTAATTGTAGAATTTTATGAAAAAAAAACATAATTGATATTGATAACGATTATAAATTTTTCTTTGTGACATATGAGACTTCTTTACTAAAATAGTAGTTTTAGTAATTTTTTTTATTATAAATTTAAGATTTTATATTTGTTCGAATTTTAATCAATAATTAGGTTTTTAAGGAAATTTTAATTGTAAACAAAAATATTCTAATAAAGATTTAAAATATTTAATATTGTTTTTTTTTTATTATTCATTCATGAATTGATTCAACTCCAAACGAATCACATTAAAACGACATCAATGAGAAGAGAAAAAAAAGTAAATTAACGGAAAGACGAATTACGAAGATTACGATCAGACAATTCATTTTTAAATTGACAAGGTCACACGTGATGAGATTAAAATCACCAGTCTACATAAAATGTGATCAATTTAAGACGGGATTACAAAACACTTGTTAAATTAAAGTTAAGTTTTTTCCCTTTTTTTTCTTAAAAATATTGGAAAAACCTATTTAAGTTTTTTTTTTTAATATATTTTAATTGCAATTCGTCATGATTTCAAAATAAATGTACCGTAGCCTCATTGATCATTTGAAATACCGCTTTAATTTTATATCTCGAATGAATTTTGATAAAAAAGTAAATAAAAAAAAACTGAAGTACTTTCAGCTAACCATCAGCAATCAAGAGCAGTAAAAAAAAATCATCAAAACATGTACATTGTTCAAATATTTAGAATTCATCGAAGCAAATAAAAAATAAATATTTGCTTAGCACATTTATTGATGAATAGCTGTAAGAATTGCTGTTTGATTAGAAAATAAAAGACGAACTTTAAACTGATTTGATTCAATGTAATGGAATTAAGGTATTGTGAAACTTGAAGAAAAATTTAATAACACAGCTGTGAATTGTTGGAAATATTTTGTATTTAATTGTCAAATAACGCGATTGTTCTCATTGATGTTTTGTCAAAGTTTGTATTATTTTCATTACAGAGGAAATTAAACAAAAATGATGTCACGTTTGAGTCGTTATTTTATCAATTGGGAATGAATTTAAACTCAACTCATATAAAAGGAATTTAATTCGGTTGAAATCCTTTGAAACACATGGCTAACCTGGTTGATTGAGACATTTTAACGGTTTTAATCAATTTTGACTGTCCTTAGACAAAACAAATGACGATGAATTCTTATAACTTGCTCTTCGCAACTCAAAAAAAATTAGAATTTGTTCCAATGGACCGTCCTACAGTAATTGATGGCGAATGTCAGGGTGCTTTTCTTAAAAAATGCACTTAAATTTTTTTTATTTGTGCAAAGAAAAAATATTTTACACCTTACACTTCCTTAGAAACACTTTCAATGAAATTTCTATTTTTTTTTATTACAATTTTTAAGGTGAATTCCCGTGCACAACCAAATTACACTAAAACATTTTTCTACTTCGCTGAATAATATTATGGTTTGTTTGTTTTATCATGTAAATTACAAGTTTAAAGAACACAACTCTTTTATTATCACAATGGTATTTCTTCAAATAATGACTTAATTAACACCTTGAATCACTCTTATTTTTATTTTTCATCACAGTAATTTTGTGACATGAAATATTATGACGATGGTGATTTTTTATTTTCAAGCTTTGATGGGTTTCAGTTCATCACGACCAATTATTGTCTTTTTTTTTTAATGTTTGACTGCGATTCATTATTCAAATGAAATAAAAATACAATACAAGTTTTTTTTTGTATTGTGCTCGTACCTTAATCAAAAAAAAAAATAATAAAAAAAAACTCTTTTGTTTGTTTAATTGAAAATTACATAAAAATGATAATTTTTTACTAAAGACCAGGCGTTTCCATTTAAAGCTTAATTTTATTTTTACATTTATATACCAAATTTATTAATTTTAAATTATGATGATTTTTTTTTAATTTAAAGTAAATCAAATATAAATGAAATGTAGAGTAATTTAACGCACCATTAAAAAATTTTTTTCACCTGATTATATTTATTTTTTATTTGATTATTATTTATAATTTATCATTTAATTTGACAGTCATTTAATATTGAAATTTGAGCTTATTCACCCGAAAAAAATGTACACGGAAGATGAACTTTAATGAAACAAAAAAAAAAATTTAAGTAAAAAAAATAATAAACTTTTGTTTGTTATTTAAATAAGAATTACACGTCTTTTTAGTTCAATTGTCAGCTTGAAACTAAATTATTTTTATAATGAGGCATCAAATCAGCTTCGTATGGATTATTTTACTATTATTATTTTTGTGATGTACGTGTTGTTCCGTATTATTTCAATTATTATCAATGGAATGACAGATTCAATAGAAAGCAAAAGTGATATTATTTGATGATGTTGAGATATGTTACATTGTTATGGTATGATTTTAAAATTAAATTAAGGTAAAATTCATTTCATTCAAAAAAATTGTTCTATTAAACAGAATTTTTTACTACTAATGTGATACACTTATACCAATTCGATGCTCTCACACAAAACGGTGGCTCAGGGTTCAGACAGGAGTGGATTGAAAATTATTAACGGCCCTGGCATTCTGTATGATTTTCTTTAAAATTTACGCTAAACTTAACTTTTACAGGACGATCGACTGCAACCTTTCTGGCATTTGCCAGATTGCCCGAATGATCATTCCACCACAATGTTCAGGGCTCTTAAATTCAAGGTTAAAGAACATTCTTGACCTTTTATAATAGGAAATTTTTTAAGTTTAACTTATCATCTTATTTCACAATCATACTACGGAATCCGGAATAGTCTGATTGAAAAAATAAACAATAATTATTAATTACCATCTCTTATCAATTTAAATGCATGTTATGATTTTTTTTCCATTTTGTTCCAGTAGTTTTGTTTATATTTGTAAATTTTTGTTATTACAATTAACTTACAGTTAATTATGATTTTTAATGTTTTTGTAAACAAATAATGAACAAATATGATAATACAAAAATTTTTACATACAGATAATAATTGATTTTTACGCATTCACAAATTTTAAAACTAGAACAAAGGTTAACATTTGATAGTTAAAAATTTTAATCTGTTTGAAAAGAGTTGCATTAAAATGGGACATGAAATAAAATAATTTTGAGGTTATCAAGAAGATTCTAATTTTTATGAAAAAAATGTGAGTCAGTTGAAAATATTTTTAAGATGAGTTCTTTACATTATCGGTTTTTAAAGAAGACGTGACAAAATTCTAGAATCAGGCCTCTGGATATGTCTTTTAATCATCCAGGATAATCTAGGATTTAAGATCTCGTGGTTGGATTAAAGTTAATTTCAGGGTATTTTTACATAAAATATTTCATTATTAACCTTAAAATTATGGGTCAGCCAGCCACGTGGACAATAAACGTTTTTTTAGTGCATTTCGTGAGAAAAAAATGCCCTTTTACAGACGGTTTGTCCGCCGTCACTCTGTAAGTCCCTATGTCCATTTGTCTGTTCCATTCATAACCTCGGAATGGTACAGCGGAGCGAGGTCGAGCTATTTTTGTTAGATAGAGGATGTCATAAAGATGAGATTGGGCTCTAGAGCCTCCAAAGCCTACAAACCGTTAAAAATATTATAAAGCTGATGATTTGTTTTGTTGGATGGAAAAGTTTACTAAAATGAATTTTAACTCATTAGCTCTGAGATTAGACTCGGGAGTTGGGCTCAGGGACTAGGCTACAGAGCCTGAAAACGGTCAAAAGCCCAAAATGTCCGATTTTTTTCATTTTTCGCGGATTTTTCAAAAAAATTCAATGTCGAAATTTACCAATACTTTTTTTTTCAAAACATCAAAATGGTGGAATATTTCAAATTGTTTGATTTTTTCTGAAAAATTCGCCATTGTGAAAATTTTTGAAAAATTCACCCATTTTTAAAATTTATCAAAAATTTCGCCATTTTGAAAATAAATATAAAACTTAATTTTATTATTCAATGAAACGAGTCCCATCGAAATGCACTTTTCTAAACCGCCCAGTGGTTAGAATTTCTTTTTTTTTTCAAATTTAACAATAATACATGAAAAAATTTCCGCTTGTATTAATTTCAGTAAAAAAAAAACCAATTGTGCTTTATAACGTTACATAACCTAACCATCTACACTTAATTAAAATTACACAATATTATTAATTGCATTCAGTTAATGGTAAACTTTTAATTAGATGAAATTCTATCAATGTATCTCATAGTAACATAAAATATAATACAAAACACACAATTAATAATTACATTTTTTTTTCATCTAATGATGATTATTGGGGTGAACCAGGACGTTCAAGTGGGAAATTGGAACAAGGTTAAAAGCAATTCAGAATATTTTTCATAAACGCCGGGTCAAAGTATGAATTGAATTGTGATTTAGATACAGTCATCGAAGGATGAACAAAAAATCCAGAATTTCATTTCAAAAATCGAAAGATTCATATTCTAAAAATGGAATCAAATCACAGAATAATCAAAAAAAGTTTCATCTCCATGTAATACAATAATCAAAATGAAATTAATACGAAATTCTATGGTTTATATTTCAATATTGGATTGGATTGGATTAAATTGAATTGAATTGAAAACTATAACAAGAATTAAATTAAAACAAAATATATCATATTACTAAAAAATAATGTAAAAAATCTCATTGTTATGATTTTCATCATTGCATAGAATAAAACCATTTACCGTAAATTGTTGCACTTTAACCTCAAACAATGATAAAACAAATAAAACAAAAATAAATACTCCACAGGTGATGACACTGTTTGTGTATCTTTTTGTGATTTTCACTGTTATATGTCTTAAGGCGTGAATTTAAAATGCAAAATTGTTTGAAATATGACAAATAAAAGCTTGTTGCTTTGAATCATTAAATTTTAATAAGCGTGTGATAATCCGACGTTATAATTATTTAAAGTGATACTTTTCATTAGAACTAAAAAATAATTGTAATTATTTAATTTTTTTTCGTTTGAAAAAATTTTTAATGATGATGCATTTTCCCATAAAATTTCAATGAAAAATGCTGTTGATAGAAATTACAAGCGAAATCAAATCAAAGTCATCCAGACAATCAAATAAATTTCATTGGATGTGCTCTACTGAAAAGAATAATGAAATTGAATTGCCTTTAAACAGTTATTTTACACGCATATTAAAAATAGCAAACAATTTTTCCACCAATTTCCCACCAAAACAAGCTAATCTTTTTAACATAAAGCCTATACTAACAAGGTTCATGTTGAGTCTGTGTATGAATGTGTGTGTATCTTCTTTTTTTTCCCAACCTTTTACAACTAAAATGCTGTATTGTAAATTTTCTCTCATTATGTGTATTGTATATTTCCAATTTTCATGGTCCTTGTTGTTATGATATATGTATGTCTGCGTTTATGTAGTATTTTTTTATACGCAACCTGTTTGAGCTTGTTATTTATACATAAAATGCGTATATTTACACTAAAGCCATGTGTTCCCAGCAAAAGGATATAACTTTTTGGTTAAAGTGAAATTTTTGATTTAATGGGTCAAAATGATATTTTAATGTTTGTCATGATTTTCAATTAATAACTTAAATTTTCAGTTAAAATTTGTGATTAAACTCAAAAAAAAATTCAATTCGGTGTAGTAAAATTTGATATCCTAACATCTATTTATCAGATAAACGTGACTCTGGCACAATGCCATTGCGCATGCAGCAGGTTGTTGTGCGTATATATTCCCAATTTTTTTGTTATTACACCATTTATGTGTATACAGCTGTTATTTAACAAAATGATGAGCTTAGGAGAACCGAGAGTTCAGTCTTCGAGCGGTCGTCAATTGAGAAACACTTGAAATAAGACAACAAATAAAAAAATACCAATAAGGATTTCAAGTAAAGACACTTTCTTTAAAAAGTAATACTATAAAACATTTATAACACATATTTGTGTGTGTCTACGAGTGAGATTATTGGAAGTATATATAATAATATTAAAGTATAACATACAAAACAGGACGATTGCCTTTAGCAAGAACCACCTGTCGGATCTATAAATATCACAACACAGTTTCATGCACACACACATAACATACATCTATAATTCATAAAGCAAAATAAAATAAAGTATAATATAAAATATACACAAAATTATGTATATATAACAATTGTGAACTTGGAAAATTGGTGCTGAATATTGCATATTATCTTACCATTTTCGCCTGTTGAATTGAATTTTATTTTTTCTTATCTTTTTAATATTTTATAACAGAAAAATGTAATTTTTTTTTCTCACACGAACACAAATGAAGATGAAATCTTCCATTACTTAAAATACACGTCTTTTATTTTTATTTTATTATTATTACAGCTAAAAGTGAAATAAAAGTGAATGAAATTCAAGTGAAGTAAAAAAAATGCTTTGATGAGAAAAAAAATTAAAAATTCAAGAACAAAATGGAAATTAAATTAATTTATTATCCAATCTTCTTATGATTTGTGAGACATAAAGAAAAAAATGTGCAAAAATTAGCGGAATATGATAAAAATGATGACATGACACAAAAAAATTCATTTGAAACATTTTAACAAATTTCATCATTTTTACTGAATTAAAATTTAATAGAATTATCTTGTCTGGTATCCTAGCAATTGTAAGTATTTATGAAATTCAAATGAAATATAGACGTTTAATGACTTTTTTGTGTATAAAATTTAAAGAGGAAAAAATTTTATATTGTTTAATAGTGGTTTTTATTTCCGATTAAATTTATAAAGCTTGCAAAAGATATAAAAAATTAAATGATTGGGTAAGGTAAAAATTAAAATGGAATACCAAAATTTTACGATGCAACAAAAAAGGATTTCAAGTCCAATCGTATGGATAAAAATAATGATAAAATAAAGGCTCAAGTTGAATTTGGGCAACAATTCGTATTTTACTAAAAATTATAAATTTTTCTCAATATCATCGCTAATCGTTTATTGAATTGATGTTATTAATTTGAAATAATTTTAAAAAATTTAAATAAAATAAAAATTTTGTTATCCCATTTCCGTCCGGATTATGAAGGAGCAGACCTAGGGATCTGATTTTCGGTGGAATATTTTCGATTACGGCAAAAATGATTTTTAGAAAATAACGTATTTTTAATTTTGAATTTTGTTAGGCTCAAAATCTTGTTGGAAATTTAGAGAACCTAGCTCAAAAAGGGTTATTTGCAGCTTATTTTTTTTGAAATAAATGGTTTAAAATTTTAAAGATTTACATTTCCAATAGATTAAAATAAAAACATTAAGAAAATTATCAATATTTATATCAAATTTGATCAATTTGTGATCTGCTTACCAAAATACAAAAATGCTTACACCTGCCTTACATCACGACTTGCCTTCTTATAAGCGAATTTAAGCCTATTTCCAAAAATATTTAAGAAAAATCCAAAAAACAGGTAGATTAGATTTTCCTTCAAAGCTTATGTAGGAAAAACTAGTTTGTATAAATTTCTTATGGTTGTCGAGATATTTTGAGACAAAGTAACGTTGCGAAAACGCAACGCTGGACGGAAATGGGGTAATTTTTCTTCTTCTTACTTTCTTAGCTTTATTCATTTAAAATATACTAGATTTTAAATGAAATTCAAATATAGCCCTAATGCCTTGGGTTAGCCTGCCTCGTATGGATTCAAAGCCTTTATCTTCCTCTGTCGTTTAAAATGTCTTGTCTGATGTTGTATGTTTGCAGCTTGTTTTCTATTTGGCTTATCCAATAATTTGTATATTAAGAGCTTGAGTGACAATGTAATTGTTTTGGGTCTCACGTCTTTTATGTGGTCGTACCACTTTAATGGACGTGTTTCTATCTTGTCTGGGATTGCTTCTTTAATTCTCATGCTGGTTTTTATATCTTCACTTCGTATTCGATCAATTTTTGTGCCCCTCTTGACAGACGTAGCATCTTCCTTTCAGCACTCTCTAATTTTCTGTTAAACTCACAGTGCATTGTCCAGGTTTGGGCACTATACAGCATCGAGGGTCTTACTATTGCCTAGTGTATACTTCTTTTTAAATTCAGAGGTTATCTTTTACCACACAGAACAGGAGTAAGCTGGTACCATTTCATCCAGGCTGTTTGAATAAGCGAATCATCATGACAGGTACCACTGGCAAAAAAATTGCTGATCCGACAAGGTTCAATAGCAATTGACTGAGGACACTGCCCTGATGCACGCCAACATTTATCAAAAAATCATCAGAAGTTCAAGAGTTAGTGCGTACTTTAGTAAGTGCGTTAAAGTACATATCTTTTATTGCTTTCACATATGTATCAGGAACTCCATGTGTTTTCAATGCATTCCAAATTACACTCAGTTAATTTTTCATGAATGTTTTATTTTCTGTTAACAAAAACATGAAAATTTAAAGGGAAAATGACAATAAATTTAAACAAAAAAATTTATTATTTATAAATTGTGAACGTTGATTGTCATTTAATATTATTTTGACATTTTATGATTTTGAGACATTTTACTTTAAATAATAAACATCATTTTTTTTTTTGCTGTAAGCCAATAAATTTAATACAGCAAAAAAGAGACGTAATCAAATTTTATTAAAAGTTTTCCTGTAAAAACAAACAAGGATGATGAATTTAAAAACAATGCAAAACATCTTTTAAACGTGTAACAAATATTTTTGTTAAGTGTAAGACCAATTTTTATACCATGTTTACCTTGAATTATAAAATAAAAACAATTTTTTGAATCCTTTTCAAGTTGACAGTTTCCTAAGGACATTAAATATTCATTTTCAGTTTTGTATCATGAATTAAATGCGAAAATTAATTTTTAAATCTGAATTTATGGAAAATTGTTTCTCTTTTATTTCGTTTTCGTAATTTAATGGAATCTTATGAAATTTTGTATAATTTTAATAAAAAAAAGCAAGTCATTTCAAAGGTTAAATATAAAAAAAATGCGTAATTCTATGACATGCCCTTATCATAATGAATTACATAAATTTCATTCAATTAATCATATAAAAAAAAAAATAACCATGTGTAGAAAAAACATTTTAAATATGAACATACGTTACTTGTTTACTTTGATACAAAAGACTTGTCCTATCATCATCATTTAAGGTGTGTTCTATGTTTTATAAGGCCAAAGAAAATCTTCATCAAAGAAACGTGAATTTTGTATTTTTTTTATTTTTATGATGAATTGGAAATTTTTTTCATAATGTGAGCACTTTTTCTTCTTGAACAAAAATAAAATACATTTATTGAAGAAATAAAACAAATTTTCTATGAGGATTCCAAAAAAGGAAAAGGGTTTATAAATCATTTTATTATAAAAGGAAAAAAATCGGAATAAATTGGATTTAACTTACAATTTAAATCATTTTTTCAGGAAATTACAGATGATGGCTTTTTATTAGATAGAATATTTATTTTTTTTTGTTATTTATATAAAAAGAAAATATCGCCATACATGAATGAGTGACGCAACATATATTTTGTGTATTTTTTTATTTATCTTTTCACGACCAACCGGATAACAAAAAAAATATTGATAAAAATAAATGTGTGTAATATTTTTTTGATACAACTTAAGGCTTATTGTGATGTCATAAACTGTGTATTAGCCAAAAAAATTAAAATACTTTTCCCGCCGCAGTTCAGGTCACTTTTACCTAAAATTTATGAAAATATGATTTTTCTATTCCAAAACCGAAAAATAAGCTCTAAATTGTGTATTTTGCCATTTATGGCTTCTTAATATAAGAAATATCGACTTAGTCAGTTCAGCAAAATTGCAGCTTGAAATATTGCCTAGAAATTTGTTTCATGTCATTTTTACCTAAAACTTCCAAAAACATGGTTTTTTAACCCAAAAACGTAAGAATTGATTTTTAAATTATATTTTTCATTTTGAAAATTTCCTTCGCGACGGATATAGCATTTACAGTGTATTTTAACGGTTTCAGGCAGTTAGCAGTGTAAAAAAAACACTGAAAACCAACCAAAACATGTCAGTTATAAAATTTCTTGTTAAACATTTTTTACCATAACCATATGAATTTACAGTTTTTTCAAAAAAATTATTTTCCAATCAACAAATTTTCAACAAACCATAATTTAGAGGCAATTCAAACTCACTCTTTTACCTTTGCAAACAACTTTGTTTTATCATTTGTTCACCTTATACAACAATTTCACCTGAAAATAATATCAAATCAAAAGCACTCTTAATTTACAAACTCATACACTGAGTAATTAAAACTATACTCATACAATAATTTATGAAGCAACAAGTTTGAAATGAGAATACAATTGAATTGTGAATTCTGAGTACAATCGTCTTATGATACAGATTTATGTGAATAACTGAAAAATAAATGAAGTAAGTCAATGATAAATGTGAGTTTCATTTTCTGTTTTTCTTTTTTTTTAAATAGAAAAACTAAATAAAACCCCTAATCTTCTTATACTTGTTGAACATTATCAAGTTTTACATTCAGATTTTTCCTGTGAATTGTTGATCGTATCATTCAAGAACTTAAAATTACAATTCTACGAATTTTAAATATGTTTAAATTGAAATTATTCAACCATAACTGAGACATAAATAATGCCTTGCAGCTGTTTACTGAATTTTTTGAATAAAATATACACTTAAATAAGCTATTTTACAGTTTCAATACAATCAGAATTGAGTTTCGTAAAAAAAATGTCTTTGGGCTCTCATGACTACCAGATCTGATTCCCTATTTTTTTTTCATCATATTTATATGCAATGATACTTTTTCCTTTAAATCTATTTTTATTTATTTAAACTAGTGCAAACTACATTGAATGCAAAATAAATTAAAACTTATATCTCTCAGTGGGATTTCTGAAGTGGAATTTAAACTATAAAATGAGCAGCAAATTGAAAAATATTTAAATTTTTCCACATCATTTACGATTAATAGTGCGTTTTCAATTGTAAAAGTTATAATTGGGCTTGAACTCGTAACAGACAAAAAATAGGTCAAGGTGTGTTAGATTGTAGCAATGACCTGTTTTTACAATCAGATCATGTATGATATTTGAAACTCATGAGCAATATCATACTAAAATAAAGAAAATAAAAAAAAAATGTCGATTCATAAAATTTTCATATTAATAAGGTAAAAAAAAACTGAAATCCTTTGATTAAAATGTTTCATATAATTCCATCGTGTGACGTGAATGGAACAATTCAATTTTAGATATCTTAGAAAATAATCTGAAGATCAATGTTCATTATATGATATGATAGAATCACATCCTCTTAATTAGTTCATGAGTGAAATACCAAATATTTAATCATGTATTTATAGAATCATTTTATTATTTTCTTGCCTTAAGAAAAGTATTAGCACATGTCAGATTAAAGTTACTTTCTGAAGAAAAAAAAATAATTTCACTATTAATCACATAAAAGTCTAAGAAAATTTTCGTATCAATTCAACATGGCAACAGCAATTTTATGGTTGAATTACATTTAAATCTAATATAGCATAGATAGATGTTTCCTAAAATTTATTAACTTGACAAAGATTTTTCCACTTCAAGTCCCTTTTTTGCATACTTAAGATAGCTTTTTTTTAAGTTTTTTTTTGTTTGCCATTTTTGATTATTTTCCTTTTTTTTTGTTATACTGATTTCATGTTTTCACCAGTTATTATTGAAAACTTTTTGAATACATGCATTTTGATGTCTGTTTATTATTTGAATCAATGTTGTAGAGAATACAAGAAAATTTGAATTCTTTTAGCAAAAATCAATTTAACAAAAGTTTGATTTCATTGAGCTCTAATAAAAAAAGGATAAGAATTTGAAATGATAAAAAAAATAATCGATGTCATTACTTTTTGAGAGTTCAAATGCACTTTTCCTCTTGATTCATCACATTTCTTCATATTTTCTGTAACCGATCATTTGTTTTTATTATGTATCGGAAACAAACATAAACACAAAACAAAATGGTATCAAACCAAATTTACATAAATATTTAAATATTCCTTTGTTTTTTTTTTTTTTTTTATAAGAATATCAAATAATACTTTCTTCCTAAAAAATTGAGTGAGATATCTCTTGAACATTTCAAGGTTCCTTTTGATTAGAAAAAAAAGATTCAGTCGTTTACCCAAATTCTAATAAAACCACAAACAATCTAAACTATC
The DNA here is from genome assembly GCA_900002565.1 of Culicoides sonorensis. Lineage (NCBI taxonomy): Eukaryota > Metazoa > Arthropoda > Insecta > Diptera > Ceratopogonidae > Culicoides > Culicoides sonorensis. The sequence goes on along the minus strand of LN483561.1, from coordinate 247,004 downwards.
TGCAAAATGTAAATGAAGAGGCTTTATATGGCATTTATATACAAATACATTTAAATAAACCACAAATTGAATGAAAACCAACTGTCATTGTTTGTGTTGGGGAACTCACAAATGAATTTTCTGTGTATTTTATGAATATTATTTTGGAAAAACAAAGCAAACAATAATAAAAAAAAGGAAATTTGCCTCTATTTTGCATTTATAGAGAATTTTATTTATCATACTAACTTATGTGAATGCTAAAAGAGAATTTTTTCGTTCTATTTCATTTTTTTTGTGATATTATTTGTTATTTGTGAATTATTTATTATTTTGTTTTTGATTTGCATTTATTGATATGTGAGTTGTTTGTGACTTGTTTGAAATATTAGAAATTCATAAAATAGACATGCTTTGTTAGATATTTATTTATGATTTGATTGAAACTTTCAAATAATTCGTGAACAAATACAAATAATGCTTTTCCATTGACTTTTACTCTAAATGATACCCAATCAAATAAAATGAAACACATATTAAATGATATCATGGCACGTGTTCTTTTATTTTTATTTTTTTGAAAATCGTCGAGAAATAAAAAAAAAACATGAAAACAACGTTTTTTTTTGAAACAAAAAAAATATGTCTCACGTTCGAAGGTTAAATCATAAAACAAATACATGAATCACAAGAAACGCAAAATAAATATGTATTTATAATAACAAATCTGTTACCTAAAAGAAAAAAATGTTTCAGTATTTTTTTTGTTATGATTTTATATAAAGTTTAACTAACGTTGCCATAAACAAGAGAAAAAAAAATGAACAAAGAACGATACTTTTAATTAATCTTTTGATGATTTAAAAATCGTGATATCACGTTTCATGTACAGAGAGAGAGAAAAAAAACAAAATATACTGAAAAAGAGAAAATAAAAAGGAATATTAAATGACCAGCTTTTATAGTTGAAACACATTAAGGATACTTTGTTTATGTACAAAACGTAATTAGTAGAGTATTAAAAAAACTCATTATTGTTGTTTAGAAATTATGTTAATATGAAAATCACCTTATTAGATGCAAGAGGGATTAAAGAACCTCAATATAAACTGAGATCATATAATTTTTATAGTCAATTACAGTCCTTTTTAAATGGAGAAGTGCAAAAATTTCCATTTATGAAGATATTGCAATTTGAAATAAAATGAAAAATACCAGGCGGAATTTGCAATACTAAGCTGAAGTCGTTTGGCAGACTTTGGGAGGAGTTTTTCGGACCCCTTGGACCCTTTCCGACACGTATCATCAACGACTTTTATGCTGACTTTTAATTTTTTGCTGTTTATCAATTTTTTTCTCCTTGTAAATGAGAAAATCAGCTCTCAGCGTCAGATTTTGGTTAGTTGTTAGGCTTTCCTGAAAAATTTTCCAAAGAAAAAGTCGTTGATGAGTATACAAATCGTTAGCGGGCTAAAAATACAGCCATTCATTCGGGGGTTTTCCATTTGGAACCACCAGATGGCGCTGGTGGCCTTAAAACCGTCCAAAATAACACTAAAAGCCCTCTCAGGATCTGCATACTTATCAACTTTGAATGGTTATTTGAACATTGATAAATTTTATTAAGCGTTCCATATCCATACACTTTAATTTATAAATTTAAGGCTATGTCATATGAAAATTTATAATTTGAAAATATGTAAGCGCTCAACAGTGAATACGTTTGATAATATTCATGTATATTTTTAAATAAAATATTAGAGTTGAATCACAAAAAATGTTATAAAATATTTCATAAAATTAATATTAAAGCATTTTTAAGGGACATTTTTTCACTAGTTAATAAACAGGAGGACATTACAAAATATTCCAGAGTTACAATTAAATAAAAAATTTACCTTAACACATGACTTAAAATGTGAAAATTTTCGTTTCTCACAATAAAAAAGTGATGATGTGAATATTTCTTTTATGTACGTTATTTTTATTATTTATTGAAATACAACAAAAAAAACGTTTACATTCAGTTCACTCGTGTATCTCAATATCCATAGTAGGATTCTCATTTTATCCTGAATATATTTTCATTTAAAATTTATTTATTACCTGTTATCGAAAATAGTCATACATTTTAAAAAAAAATACGATTTTTTTCTTCATGAATATTTGAACAGATTTTTTATTTATGAAATGAAATTTAAATAATCTGAAGTATGCTTGTAAATTTAATGGTTTAAATTGGAATCACACTTTGTAAAATGAATTTAAAGTGAAAAAATGTTCATTTTTAAATAATTCCTTAATTGATTTCGGTTACAACTAAGTTCTAAGATATTCAATTAGTATAATTAACGCTTAACACACTTCCTGTGCAAACACCCCATTTATATACACCTAAATCAATTTTAATTTGAGGACATAGCACTCACATACATTTTTCCCAAAGTTTTCTTTCAACTTTGTAAATCTGAAATTCCTAGAAAAAAATATAATAATAAAAAACAAACAGCTGAAGAGGGAATCTTATGTGAGCAACTTTAATTGGAATTGGCTGTTTTTTATTTCGTTTCTTTTTGTGGTTGAGCGATTATTTAATAAATAAATGTCAAAAACATATCAGAATCATATTTTGAAAATTGAACAATAAAAACTTTGTCTATTAAGAAAATTAAAGTAAAAAAAAGACAGACTGAAACAAACAAAAATCTTTTGTGGCTATGTGATTTTGAAAAATAAAAGTTAAATGAAATTCAAGGTCCTTCATGTGTCTATTAATTTACTTCAGGTTGATGCCAGGTTTATCTCCGTGTATCACTTATGCCTTGGTTTTACTTAAAGTATATGTGAGTCATGAACTTTTTTTTGAAAAAGATTTTAAATTGAACGAATGAGTTATGGTATAAAAATACACTTCCGGTAAGTGAAAGAATAAATAGAATCGGTTAAGATAATATAGAAAATTTTAACTATTTACATCAGGCTTCATATCTAAAAACAATGTTTCCTTGGCAAAAAAATTACGCATTAAAATCTTCCTTTTTTTAGAATATATTCTAACTGTTAAAAAAAATCACCATGGAATTTACGTCAACAAGGAAATCAAAAAAAAATATTTCTTATTTTTAGAAAAAAATATTGTTTGTATAAGGAATCAAATAAACATTTTTAACATTCATATTGGGTTTGAGTGAAATCACGGTGACTTGGAGATCTAAAAGTTAAATTTAAGAACGGAATTAAATAAAATGAAATCATGTAAAAATAGAACTTGGTTTGTGTGAGCTTCCTCTCAATTTGATCAAATTTAAAATTGAACATGCACAAAATGATTTTTGAATGTCTGGTATTTAGCTTGATAAAATTCATCACGAAAACATACAAGATGTCGTGACCTACTTCTTTCATTTTAACTTCTTGAAATATGATATGTAATATGAATATGAGGAAAAAAAATTGAAAAAAAATCTTCTCTTTGCAATGATATGATATAGGAATTTGTATCATTTTCCATTCATATAAAATTTGGTTTTTACAAAAATAAATTAAAAATGTAATATAAAATACCATAAAATAATATATAAATACATTTTTTCTCATAATGAATTGAAGGGTAAAAAACATCATACTTTTAAGAACTCATAAATAAAAGATTATAACATACAAACAAATATTTTTGGTGTTTATGTGCTTTGAACAGTTAATGTCACAAACAGAATCAATGAAAGTTATAATTTAAAGATAATAAGTTAATTTTATTTATTTTTACATCAACACACTGCCATACAAACACACACGAACACATACACAATGAAAATTATGACGGTATATTAAATTAATGTTATAATTTATTTACCCAAGCTTTTATAAGCGGAAAATCTGCTTTAGACACGTAGCAAATGAGTCAATCAATTTATAAAAGTGTAACAAATGAAAAATGTGATCAATTTTTTTTTTGAAGCATGAAGTCGGAATTTTGCTTCCCCGAAACTTGTGACTTTTATAAGACCCAGACACAAAGTTGCCCATACAATCGATGAAAATTGTGTGTAAACAAGCTAAATAATCCATAAACAAGGCACAACCTAATTTAATCATCATTAAATCCAGATAAACTTATTATTTCATATATTTTCATTTGTACAAACACTTACTTTTAGAACTGCTTTCATACCACAACAGAATTACAATAAACAAATTAACTGTTATAAATAAACGTCTTTTATATGTTTATAAAATTATGTGTATGCATAAAACTGAGAAATGATAAATTGTTTGCTGTTTACATGATAACAGAGAGAAAATTTTATTTTGTCGATGTTCGTACTTTTACACTTTCATTTTATTTTTGTAACAAATTTGTGTAAATACATTAAAAGTCATAATTATAATAACAAAAATAATGATAATGCAATTAGACGTCTAATTGAGTAGTCAAGTGGTTTCGTGAAATAAAACCTATTATTATTTTATTTTTGGTGTTGAAAATGTATAATATTATTAAAACTTTCCTTGTTCTATGATTATTGCACTATTACAGACGATTTGTCCACCGTCACTCTGACACTCTGTCACTGATTGCTATCGATAGCTTCAGAATGGTCCATCGGAGCGAAATCGGGTTTTCCTGTAAGATAGAGGAGCGCATACGGATTATTTATAACTTATTAGCTTTGAGATTGAGTTCATGGATCGGGTTCCAGAGCCTCCAAAGCCTAAAAACCGTTAAAAACAGTTAAAAATTTGAAGAAATTGATAATTTCTTTTGTTGAAGTTTACTTAAATAAACTTAAACTCATTGACTCTCAGATTAGCTCAAAGATTGGGCTCAAAAATAGGGCTCTAGGATTAGGCTTCAGAGCCTCGAGAGCCTAAAAACGGTCAAAAGCCCAAAATGTCCGATTTTTTCAAATCTTTTTTTAAAACCGCCGTTTTGATTTTTTTTTTTTAAAACCAAATTCTATAAATAAAGAATTTTGAAACTTTCAGCAATTTATTGATTTATAATAATTAAAATTAAAACTTAATTTTATTCAATGAAACGAGTCCCATCGAAATGCACTTTTCTTAACCTACCAGTTAATAGAATTTCTCATTTTTTTCATATACCAGTGACGTTCCAAGTAAATCCGTTATTAATGTGAATACCTTGTACTTTTTTGACAGGTTACCAGACCGTACAAAAAATATATTTTTTTTATATTCACTTAATTTTTTTAATGAGAAACAAAAAAATGTAGAAATTAAATAAATTTTTTCTTACTTCTCAATTTTTTTGTGTATTTTCAGATTAAATCGGACTACAACAAGGATAAAATCAAAAATTCTAGGATAAAAAACAAAAAGGAATGAAAAAAACACAAACAACTACATAAATATTAAAATTTTACATAAATAAGGCAATCAAGGCAATGTTCAGTGAATTTACTTAATTTACTTTTTCGTACCTCAATGTTAATAGTATTAAAAATGAATTTATTAACGAAATTTATTAAGCTTCACACTTTTAGCAGGACAAAAAAATCTTTGTGTACAAGAGATCACGTCGATTGTAAATATATGATTGTATGATGATAGAAAAAAAAATCTTATTAACAAAGAATTAGAAAAGTTAAAATGTATTCAAAGAATTTATAAAAGGATCGTAAAATTTTGGGATCGAAAATAAGGTTACAAGTCACAACAAAAAAAAAGGGGAAACTCTTTTTTTTGTTTTTTTTTGAAAAAATTGTGTTTTATTTACAAAGTAAATTAATCAGTTAGCTTATTAGAGTGTTTGTAAATATTGATAATTGAGGTAATTAACTCAAAAGTTGTTTGTGTTCATAGTTACAATTAAAAAAAAAAATATACAAAAAAGAAAGATAAGAAAATAAAAAAAAATAAAATAAAATATATTTAAAATGTTGAGTCCCAAGATGCAAAGAGCCTGTAGGGTGAATGAAACCCAGATACAAACTTTATCGGAAAGGGCACAATATGATCATTCAATGGTAAGTTAAATGTTTTGCTTGTTAAAATTTTGTTTAAAAATAAAAAAAATGTTTTATGATAATGATGATGAAAAATAAGAAAAAATCTCTTAACAATCAAGATTATTAAAAAATAAGATCCCATTTTTTGAATATTTTAGTATACAATCCTTGTTAAAAATAAATATTTCTCACCGACATTCATCCTAATTTCCGTTACGACATGGAATCTATAATTATCCACGTAAAATAATAATACCGAAAACAAAAACATAAATATCTTAATTTTCATTTTAAGAGCTCAAAACGTCAACAACGTTTAAAATAATTTTTCTTTTCCATTCCATGAATGTTAAGTTAAAATTCAACGTTTTTATTTACAGGTGAAAACATTTTTAGGTAATTCTCCTTACCATCCCTTAAAATCTTATCAGTATTTTCAAAGTACTTGAATGTATAAATTAGATTGAAACTTATATTGTTGTGTAATTTGAAATTTTCTATGGTACAGTGCTTCGAAATAATTTTTCACATTAATGAATATTTTCACGGAATTGCTATGAAATTTTAAATTCAACACAATTCAATGAAAAGATGATTTTGAAAGCACTGTCTCTATATCATACACTTACAAGAACTGATAATAGACAAAAATGATTCTATAAATTTACTCTAGTAAGCTTATAAATTAACCAAGACTAGACAAATTTAAGTAAGATGTTTACTCACGTTTGCCAATTTAAGGACCGAAATGTCTCTTCAAAGGAGATTTTTTTTGTATTTTTTTATATAAATGAATGAATGCAATTTTTTCTTTGAAAGTACTTCTGTTCTATAGTCCACGCTCCGCACAGGGGCGAATTGAAAATTTTTCACGGTCCTCGCATTTGGTATGATTTTCTTTAAAATTTACGCTAAACTTAACTTACTCAAGACGATCAACTGCGGCCTTCATGGTATTTGCCGCATTGCCCATATGGCCAATCCCCCACTGACTCTGATCTAACCCCTCATCATCTCCATTAAAAGTCTTGTTTTCTCAACTTATAAATCAATTAAAATAAATAATTAATAAATTCAAAAATAATTTCAAAGCATCTGACTTTTATAGTCCCTATTTCAATGAAGAAACGTCACATACATTATTCAAACATTTGCCATACTTTCGGTCCCACATTCATTTACACAATTCTTTGATACTTTTCATGTGTGATGTTAAAGATACTGTTACACTCATTTAACAGAGTAAATTGAACGTGATTCCCAGTCATTCACACACACACAAACATCTTATTCAAGGAAAATTCATTGTTAAATAGACTTAAAAATTGAGACAAGAATTTTGTGATAATACCAGTATTTATGAACACGATCAACACTTTACTTGTATCTACATTTATCTAACCATTCTCCTACTTCAAGTTATTTTCATTGTGTATCTTCTTTGTCAGATAAATGTGTTTATATTATGTTGCTGATTTTTTATTCCAATAAAAAATTGGAAATAAAGAAATAAAAAGTGTGTGTGTGTGAGTGTGTCATTGTAAAAAAATATAAAAAAGTTTAACATGGTAATAAAAAGCAATAATAATGTTTTCTAAAACAAAACTAGAAAGAAGTAAGATTTTATTTTTTTATTTTTATATTATTGCTGAACATGTCAAGTACATTTTATTTGAATTCCATATCATAGTAAGATATCTCAATAAATGTGATAAATTTGAGATAAATGGATTATTTAATGTTGTTTGGAAGCATTTGAACTAAATAACATTGAAGTAAAATGAAACTCTTAAAACTAAATCAAGCGTATTCACAAGTGTCCACAATGCTCTTAAAATCGTGAAGACTCGCTGAAGTCTGAATTCAAGGAAACCATGTACGAAGTGAAACTTTGTCAATTCCTGACTTGTTGATTCACGTTAGACGTTCAATTTGTGATGACCTTAAGTAAAAATTTATTTTGAAATGGTCCGCATTGCCTATTTAATAAAATTCACAAAAAAAAAATCATTTTAGTACTTCCTTTTATGTCAGTCATAAACGATTTTATTGTAATGCTTCTTGTTTTTATACCACATTTTTTTTTGTCATATAATATTATGGTCAGTTTTATCGTTTTATTTTCTTGCCTAATTATGTGGAACATTAAGTGGAATAACTAGTGACAGATAATTTTTTTATAACTCTCTTCTGGTTTTTTTTTTCCTTTTATTATTGTAATGTTAAAATAGACCAACATAAAAAAAAACTTCATCTGTTTAAGAATGCTACAGGTAAAATGTCATTTGAGACGTTATCAAAACTAAGGTGTCACTTTTCCGTTTATTTATTGAAATAGTTTTACCAACATGAATTTCACTCTCATATTGTATTGATATCCTTCGTATAATACGTTATTTTATTTGAAATCAGATATGAGAAGACAAAGTTTCCTGTTTATTTTAGTGAAAATTTATTTATTGCTTATGATGTGATGATCAAACTTGGGTCATGCAAGAATTTTATTGAATATGGTTGTGTATGATTATTATGAACATTATCAATTTATGGACAGATGTTGCTTTTGTATCTTTAATGTTTTTATGATTTATTATTGCAAATTATTATAACCAGAGACGTAATTACATGGGGAGGGAGGGGTCAAAAATAATATTTAAATATTTTCATAGATAAATTATGAAATTTGTATCTTTGCCCCTTCCTAACAATATGTTGCTATACATTTTTTGTTCTTTAAATAGAAATTAATAGAAAAATTCAAGACGAGAAAAGGAAAAACTGAGAGAAAGTAAACAACTTTTCAAATCTTTAATAACTTAAAGACCGGAATTACTTGATAATATTTTCATAAAAGATGAATGAAAATATTAAGCTGTAAATATCATAACTCCCATGAAATTAAAAATTAAGTAGAAAAGTTTGTAAAATGGATAATACTTTTAATAATAAACTTTTTAAAGGTTTGTAACTTTTAAGGAAGAAATCATTATTTTTCTTTTTCACATCATAATATTTTCGAAGATGTTTTACAAGGACTTAAGTTTAACTTACTCAAAAGAAAATAAATGCTTGTTATGAAAAATAATCTCAGAACGATTGTCTATGATCGTTCACTATTTGCATATCGCTCGATCCGTGCATAAAAGACAATTTACCTGTGTATAAGCATAGGAAAAGTGTCTTATGCACGGAGCGAGCGATATTAATATTTTGTGATTAGAAAATCAGTTCAGTCAAATTAATATTTTTAATAGCAATTTTTATTGGGAACATTTTTTTAATGATACATTGAAATTTTACGATATAAAGTGCGAATACGGTGTTCGTCGTTTAACAGCTTAATCTTTTAGTGAAAACCATTCTAGGAGTTTTTTGAATTTTTTCAATTTTTTTCACGTAACAACACATGATGATTAAGAAAATAAAAACAACGAAGAAAAATACCCAAAAAACAATGTGATGATTTTGATTTGTTGTAAAGATTCGTCCATATTCCTTCTTGACTTCAATCAATTTGTCATCTTGCCGTTCATTCATCTTGGTTAAATTCCCAAATTTTGTATTAATTGTATCAGTTAAATTTTTAACAACATTTCTCGAATAAGTTTTAAAGTCATCCAAAGTTTTAATGATGCTTGACAATCTTGAATTAATATTCAAAAACTTCTTACCAAGAATTAGTTTGTTGTTTAAACGTTCTTCCTCCCACTGTTCATCAGTTAAACAATTAATTCCATCAATTTCAAGATAAGGCGTGTAAGTGCGTTGTTTAAGAGCACCGTCATGTGAATAAATTGAAATCTTTTTGTCTTTAAGGATATCAACGATTTGACTGAAACGACTACAGTTAAAATTGTTGTCACCTATGTAAATTGAGGTCAAATTTGTGGTGTACTTCAAAATTCCTTCAATATTCACATCAAAAAGGTCATTGGAGTATATGGACAATTTTTTTTAAATGGACTTGTTCACGTAAAGTTTCAGACGGAAAATCTATAATTTTCAGGGAACTGAGACTCAGTTCGGTCAACTGTTTGATTTCGCTGAAATCGACATCAAATGTCGGGAAATTCCCTCCAGTAATAATCAGAGTCTTCAATGTGGTCAAACCTTTGAATGCCTTGTAATGTAAAGTCTGAAAATTATTGTTAGTCAAATCAATTAACTTCAAGACTTTACATTCCCTGAATGCATTTTCAGCTAATTCCTCAATCTTGAGTGAGGGGGCATAAAATGAAAGTACATTTGGAAAATTTTTACAGATTCCATCAGTAGTCAGGATTGGCAATCGAGTTCCAGACAAGTCAACTCGCGTCACAAGATTAGGATACGGTGTTTGTGGCTCAATATTATAATCAATTCGCGTTAAATTAATGTAATAAATTATACATTTTGGATATTCGGGAATATAACAAGATAATTTAACACTTCAAATTAATTGAACATGAAAGAGACTCAATAAACAAAACACTTTAAAAGGATTTCTTATGATGAAGTTAATCATTTTTGTTTTCTTTGTAAAAACAATTCAATGGAAATATAACTTAAATGTTGAGTCAACAATAGAAAACTAACAATTCTATTAAATTTTAGCACAATATATACTTATTTAATATTTCCTGTTAACTGATATCAATTTATTTTCTTTCCGTTTAATCTCATGATCACATGACGCAAAATTACTGTAATGAAATTTCTGCACATTCAAAAAAATTTGAACGATTTTTTCCTATAACACTTGTTTAAAGCCCCCTTTGAATAATATTTTTTTTTTCCTAATGGTTCTCAGTGCACCTTCAGATCAAAACACACTCAACAAGACGCCCTGTCGGAAGTAAACTCCTGAATTTTAGGAGTTAAACTCCTGAATTTTAGGAGTTAACTCCTAATTTTCGGGAGTTAACTCATAATGTCAAAAATTAAGGATTTTTCTTCCGGCAGGGCGACACGAGTCACCGCAATACTCGCATTTTTGTTAAAAATCAGCTTAGAGTGAGTTTAGAAGCTCATTCGGGTCAAAAAAGGGAACCTTTCAAAGAGACGAACCATGGAGACTCACCTAGCAGTGCGGGCAGTGATATTGCCTTCAGTTTTTGTTTCAAGGTCATAGGAAATTTCAACACGGTTATAAAATTTAATTGCTCATTGATCTTACATTGACTTAAATTATTGTAAACGGACGTAAAATATCAATAAATGTTGCAATTAGTTGCAATTCAATTTCCGTTAAACAAGTAGGTCAACTAATGTAAAATTGTATAACATACGCGTGTGACCTAATTAATACCAGGATATTCTTCATAATTGATACATAAAAATCTGAAAATTTTTCGAAAACGAAACATTTAAAGATTAAATTTTTTCGAAATATTCAAGGGATTTTCATCATATTTGAAATATGTTTCCATTAATTGCATTGACTTTGAATGTCGATGAACTTACATTTTTTCATTTTTACTCTTAAATTTCCATGAACAACGTGAAGCGCATTAAAATCATTTTATCAAGAAAAAAAAGTTAAACCACCATTAACCAAATTTCGCAGAAGTTGTAAAGGTTTCTTAGAAAGGATAAGCATACAACATCATTTTTGTTACAATAAAAAATAATTTTTCTCAGTATTATTCCTTTTTTACGTTTTTTTTTTGAAAAGAAAACATACTTTTAGTTTTCATTGATTCGAGATATTTTTTTGATAATCTTCATAAGAATTTTCAATTACGTTGATTGTTTGGCACGTGCTCGATAAACAATATCAAAAATAAAAAACATTCTACGAATAAGATAAAACCGAAATTTAGTAAATAATGATAAAATCTGTTTTTGTCATAATTGTAAGAGAATCATGAAAAGTTAAATTTTCAATACTGAAATATTTGGAAGTTTGTATTGTAAATTTTAAATCAATATAAACCATTAAACCAAAATTTTTATTTTTCTTTATTTTTTTTTTGTAAAGAATGAAAGAAAATACACAAAAGCAACAATTTTCGGTGAATACAAAATATTATGGGATGGAAAAATAATAATTTATTCATAACTTGAAAAAAAAATTATTCACAGATGTTTGAGTTAATTTTTCTTAAATTGATTCTTTTTCATTTAATATTAAAGTAGAACAAATTTAAGGACGGTCAACAAAAAACGTGTTGCTTTAATATGAATTTTTGGTGAATTCAAGGAAAATGTAAAGTTAATTACATTTTCCATAGTAAAAGGTGTGTTTATGAAAAATTCAAAAGAAATTTAATTTATTTTATTTTTTATTTTCTAGCATGGCTACCTTCATAAACGTACATCTGACAGCAACAAGTGGCAACTACGTTGGTTTATTTTGTATCAGGTAAAATTTCTGTAGAAAATTATTTTATATTTATCATGACAAAAAAATACTATTATCATTAATAACATTTTATAAAAATATCAAAAAAAAAACAAAAAAATCTTTCATTAAGATGAGTTTTTGTTTTATTTTTATTTTCGTATTCGACATTCGCAGAATTTACTTTTCTATTATGACTCTGAAACATCAACACGTCCACTGGGATTAATATTTCTTGAAGGTTGTTACTGTGAACGACTCGTTTCTGCACCATCATATTTGACATCAACAACATCAGCAAACAATGCTCAAAGTAGTAGCAACAGTTCAAAGATAAGCAAAGAGGAAAAATTACAGGTTAAATATTTACTCGTATAAATTTAATTTCATATTTTTTTTTTATTTATCATTCTTTTTAATTGAATGTTTGATTATGAGAAAAATAATATTTTTTTTCTGTGTCCAGTATTTTTTTCGTTGTAGTATTTGTTTGGAAGTTTATGAGTCGCATTCGGATGATAAATAAATACTGTAACACTTTAATATGTCACGTTTCTTTTACAATATCACGTAATGCAAACAGACATCTGTTTTAATGTCATTGTTGATGTTATTCCACGTTCACAGGATGAGACATTTTCTCACCGTTTTCTGTAATAATTCAATTGTCATGGATAATTGAATGAAAAGTTTTTTGCTTACATTGTCTTCAGATTATTTTTCATATAAATTCTATATGCAAGACATGATTTGATGAGTTCTTTCTAAATTATGTCGATATTTTTTTTGACATTTAAGTGACTTTTTTTTACATTTCTTGGAAAATCGGGTTTCTTTGATCAATTTATTTTATGTTATAAGCATGTTGGAAATTATAATTGTATTTACTTCCTTTGAAGACAAATTTTAAATTAAAATTCTCATACAAAAGGATTTAAATTGACAAAAAATAATTACTTTGACCGATTTACAGGAGTGCAGTGACGTATCAGCAAGCTTCTCAAAGTTTTCTTTTCGAAAAAATTAAAAGGGTATAAGCACAATGAACCAAATCGTTTTTTACTTCATAAAAAATCACCCAAAAATTTCATCTAATCTGTTGTCTACCGACATTAACAACCTTCACTTATTTTCATAAGTAGTACAATTTAAACAGACCAGTAAACAACCCTCAAAGACATATTTTTCCTTTAAAGTTGACAGTTAATTCACATTCTTTGAAATTCACAGGTGCGCAAAACACAAAGTTAATGAAGCTTTGTGTTAATTGTACAGAAATTAAAATAAAAATCTTTTTTCTTTTTTTTTAATTTTCTTAATTTACCAATTTCCGTTCTTAAGGTTATGCTCTTAATTACTAATGATATACATCTTCATTATGTGTCCTTATCTAGGAATCTACACAAATTTTTCTGTATGACTGAAAAGGAATCCAATTCATTTTAAAAAGGCATTGTTTGGTTTCTTGGGTTACTTAATTAGTGGTAAATTTGGTGTATGTTCAAAAGGAAACGAGAGAAGCGGATGAATATTTTACAAACATTGTCAGATATGATAAGACAATTTTATGAAATTTCATTTAAAATACGTTCATCTATGAAATCTTAAAAAAAATTAAAATTGAACAACTTGAATTTTTGAATAGGATGGGCAAAGCAATTTTAATATATCTTAAAATTTTATATTTCCTTCTAATAATGAATATGTCAATTAATGTCAATATTTCCGGAATGAAATGAAATAAAATAATTCTAAATTTTAATAATACGGAAATGAAAACAGGAAAAGGGATGTCAATTCATATACAAACAGTTTTCCTGTACAATTGATAATTAATTGTAGATTACATGAAAATAAATGCTCAATGTTCAATTAATCAAGGCTTTAAACGTTTTAAGAATCCACTGAAATGAAAAAAAAACTATTGCTAGTTTATTTAACGGTATTTGATGTTGCAGCAACAGTATTTGAAGTAACAGCAACAGTATTTGATGTCAATTCAACGTGATTTACTGTTGGTACAACATTGAATACTATTTTTGGCTCATTAAATGAAGTCTTATGAATGACTTTTGGATGAAGGAAACTGTTTAACATGAGTAAAATTATCAATTTAATGTTATGAATTTCTATTATTTATTTCAGTTTTCATTTTAAATATTCTTCACATTTGAAATTTTCCTTTTTGGTTTTTTCGTATAACAAACAACACAATAAAATCGATATTTTTCATCATTCCAAGAAGTAAAACAACAAAACAGAAAAATAAATGACCTAACTGTTGCGCTTCATTTAACCTTACGTTAGTATTGTTTGCTTTTCATCAAATCAAATCAAAAATAAAATAATGATATGTCTGCAGTCAATTGTTTATTAAAAAAGTTAATTTACCTGTTCAAATTTGTACAATGAATCATTTTACACAATTAATTAGCTTTGGTTTTATAATTACAAGTAATTAAGGTTTTTACGCATTCATTTTCGTTATTGTATTCAAATTTATGGTAAATGTCTCGTTGAAAATTTAAACATCAAAATTTGTGTGGAAATTTGTTTTTGTTTTTGAAATGTTCTAAAATTTACCACCCACTGTTATTGATTAATTTGTCAAGATGTTTCTTAAATTAGTGGAAGCGCCTGGTATTTAATAAAACTTCTTCTTCTTCTTCTTTTATTAAATTTTATCTTGATATCAAAAATAAACATTTTAGTATCAATTAACCTGGAAATGAAAGAAACAAATATGGGTAAGGTTGTTGAATAATGAACATATGTTCTTAATTAGAATTGGTTTCCTTTTTTTCATACAAATAATGTGTTTGTCTCAAAATAAAAGTAAAATGATCTGATAATAAAACGTTAATAAAAGGAGTGAGAAACAATACGAACATTAGGGTTTTAATAGTTTATTATTAGAAACATCATTTAATGTTGTATTGGAAAAAAAATGAGGTATAAATTGATTTTGTTTTTCATCCTGTATGAAAAAAAAAATGTTTTTCTGCTTTTCATTTAAACTGCTTAGACGAGTAAAAGGACGAAAAAAAATGACAATGACCCAATTTTTTTTCATCTACCTTTTTGGTTGAGATCGACTTAGCTTGTTACCACAAAAGTTATTTTTAGTTCTTATTCTCATAAGACCTGTCGTATGAAAATACGTTTAAGTGTCAAATATAATGATACATTAATCTGAATTAGCGAAGGTATGTGTTTTTTCTGTGGACGCCATATTTTGAGAACTTAAAGAAATTTGAAAAGTTTGTGACCTTGAATATATTTGTCAAACTGTGTTATTTATAAACAAATTTGAAAAGAAAAAGCGGAAAAATTTTATGACTTAAAAATTATCATCTAATTTATTGAGTTACAAATGAAATGCACGTAAAAATAAATAATATAAAATGACATTTTTTGCTGATTTCAAAAGAACTTCTTATCTTAAAAGATATAAAACCTAAGTAAATACAAATAACTTTGTTCGTTCAACAAATAAACATCATAAAAATTTTAAATAAAAATTTATAGAAATAAAGAAAGAAAAAAACAGATGACAACAGTGAAACAATGATTATGATCATCATTTTGCTTTCTTACTTTCGGCAATGAGCTGAAATATTCGAGTTTGAGTGCGAGAGATATATTTAATGTGTTTTTTGCTTGTGCTTAATTTATTAGTTTGTTCACCCTCATTCATTTCAGTAAATTTAATTAAGAATTTATGGAATTTTTTCGTTAAAAATTAAATTCTTGTTTTAAAATTTTGTACAATTAAATTCCTAATATGAGTTTCTCATAACTAAGTAAAATAAATGTATATGAAAAACATTTTTCAAACTCAAAACTCCTTGTCCCCAAATTCTTTTTAAAAAATATTGAATATATTATAAAAACGTCGCACTTTACCCTCTCGAAAAATCTTGCTTGATAAAACATTAACAACAGCATTTAATGGATCCCATTGAAGAATTTACATCAAATAAATTATTTTGAAAACCTCTCAAGAAAATAAAATTACCTTGGGCAATATTTAATTACGCATCATCCTGTTAAATGACGCTCATCAAATTTCTGTTATCTACAAATTAGTGACAACATTTCAAAATTAGATCGACACAATTGATTTCATTAAGATAAAAAAAAAAATAAATAAAATTCATGTTCATTGTTTACTTGTTTTTCCTTGATGAAAAGAAAACAAAAGGTTTTTTTACGTCAATTAATTACATGTTGAATGTAAAGAAAAATACAAAAAAAGAGATGTAAGACAAAAAAAAAATTACAAACAGGTTTTTTTTTTATATTTCATTATTCTTTTATTGAACATTAGAGCTAAGATCTTCCCTTAGATAACAATTTTATTCACTAAAGATGTATAAAATATAAAATTAATAAGAGACGAATCCGTTTTGTATTACATATAAAACCTAAATTCACTGGGAAAACAACATTTTAGCACGTGTCCTGAATTTACGAGCTCTTTAAATGACTATACATAGAATTCTCATCAATTTATGCTCTTATCTGACGAACTCTCATCTCATAAGAGACTAATACAATCATAAACACAATATTTTTGTGTATATAAGATACGCATCACCTAACTATAGCCTTAAATGAAAATAATGGGAGAAATAATTTTCTCATTTTCTTATATAAGTATATTAAGTGTCTATTGTTGTTTCTTATTATTTGGGTTTTGAAGTGCCTCAGGTGGTGGTATTGTTACCGTTGTTGTTTCTTCCAATTTTTGTTTGTGTGTGTATGTGTATAAAGAATATAATTATATCTAAACATCATAATTGCGAAAAAGGATAAGTGATGTTCATTGTGTGTGTGTTTCATAGATTATCCGTGTGCTTTTTTTTTGAAACACAATTAAATTAAAAGTTTTAATGACTAATTTTGGATGGGGTTCATCCAACACTCGACTAATTTATAAGACAAAGAAAAGATTTTGGTAAGGATCATAAATTCCATTATATTATTTAAAATTTATTTAAAAGATGCTTGAACAGTAACAGGTCTAAATCCTGGAGATTGATCGAGTAAAATTTCTCAATACTTATTTACTTTACTTTACGCCTTGTCCTTCCTCCACACTATCCTCATGTTCGTCGGATTGCAATTTGTTTCAGTTCCCCCAGGTTATTAAATTGTGCCTCATTTGTTTCTCTGACCGAGTTGGCATCAGAGAGTGTGGAGCGTCGCCAGGTGTTCCTTGGTTGACCTTTTGTATGGCTACCTTGTGGATTGTATACAAGTGCCTGGTGGCAATCTTCTGAAGGGTCTTTTCGTAAGGTATGCCCAATATAAACAAATTTTCTTCTACGTATCTCCAAATTTATGTTTTGAATCTCGGCTTTTCTTAGCAGTTCTCATTCGAAATTCTATTCGGCCAGAAGATATAAAGATGTTAAGTTTTACCGGTTTGCTATAGACTGATGGGAACCATATACGGTTTAGTATCGTAAAGGCACCCCTAGCTTTTCCTATCCTGGTTTGCACATCTTCAACTGCGCCGTCATCCACGCTCACCACACTGCCTAGATACGTTGACTTGTTCTATTGGATTTCCACCGAGCATCAAAGCAGCTTGAGATTCTGAATTGATTCGCATTTTTGTAGTCTTGCTGAACTACCAAAAATAGCAATGGAGATAGCAGACAGCCATGTCTGACGCCCGAAACTGTCACAAAAGGATCAGAGAGGTTCGAATCGTGGAGTAACTACCACGTATCAAGCTCACGATTTTATCAGGCATACCCAAATACAGCCCACATTCACTCACGACTTAACGAGTCAAAGGCCTTTTCATAAATCACAAAAAGGAGATATAGTGGGGAACGCTTCTCAACTTACTGTTCAATGATTATCCTGAGGGTGTTGATTTGATCGACGCAAGAACGACTAGACCTAAATCCAGCCTGTTATTTTCGCAGGGGTTTGTCAAGTAGACCCTCGATCCGTTCCAGGATTACCTTACAAAACACCTTCATGACAACAGAAAGGATGCTGATGCCACGCCAATTGTCACAGTCAGTGAGGTCTCCTTTCACTATAATGCCTTCCTTCCAATCTGTAGGAAACGACTCTTGTTCCCAAACTTGGCCGAACAGTGGATGGAAGGCTTCGGTTATCAGTTTGACATTCGCTTTCAGGACCTTTGCGGTAATACTGTCAATACCTGCTGCTTTACCATTTTTAATTACAAATTTCTCAATCACACGTCAAAAACAATTTTTAGTGGATATCGCCAGACAACAATTTTTTTTTTACAATCGGATTGTCCGATCCAAAATCTAACTCCAAGATTGTTATCGAGGCTTGTGTTTTTAAAAAGAGAAGCTCTGACGATTATCCTTAAGCCATTTGCCAGAATCTAATAAACTTTTTCACAAACATATTTTTTTTTCTAAACAAAAAATCATGATAACAAAAAGGTATCCAAATACAAAATCCAGTCGATTCTCTTTTGAGATTTTCATTTTTTTCCAAAATCTTATCAGCTCACATACCCTCAAATGAAAACTTTCACTACAATTCAAACTCAATCATATCAAGACATTAAATCAAAGGGATTCCAATGTGCCTTTGAGACTTGTCTATAATTTATGTGTAAATACTTTATTTAGATGATTATAAAATAATTGGCTTAAAATTAAAAAAAAAAAAACTTTATCTATAGCTGTATCTCTACCTACACTGAACAATGAAAATATAAACTTCGTTACTCTTGGGAGAAATATCACTTAATGACGGGTACATATATTTACATTTAAAGCATATTATTATTTATACCGATTAGAATAATGATAATAATGCTACTTATTTAAATAATTTATTATGATCATGGAAGATATCTGTCTGAAATGAAAAAGAGCTCAGAATGTGGGTCATTGCCATTATAAATAAGATAAAATAAAATTAGCTATAAATAAAATTTAAAAGTTTCCTTGAACTTTAAGTGAAAACAAATAATCATTTATTTAAAATTAGCACCGTGAATGATTGAAATTTAATAAAGTAGATGTGATTTACTGGTGTTGAGTGATGTACTCTCATCATAAAAGGAATGAATGCAAAAGAAAATTTTTATGATTTATTTAAATCAGATGTTTTTTGTGTGTCTGGTAATACATTTTACAAGTTATTTCCATTAAACATTATTATTATCATCATTTTTCTTTTCGTTTTTTTCCATTTCTTGTATTTATTTTTTTTTTGTATTCTCATGACGTTTAGCATTGCTTCACCATATCGTATCGTCGTGAAAATCAAAGACATTATGAGTTACGAGCCGCAACAGAATCTGAATGTTCAGCATGGATAATTTCCATAAGAGAAGCAAGGTAATAATAATAATTTAATAATAAAAATGAGAATAAAATAAAAGAAAATGATAAGACGATTATTATAATTTTATTTTACGATGTTTTAAAACGGTTTTCCTTCACTCACTTTAATTTTTATTTTATTTAAATTTATTAGATAAGCTCAGATTAGGATTGAATAAAAATTGTTTATGGTGTATTTTTTTTTTGTTTAAAGTTTACATTTTTCATATCATTTCAATGTAAATGTCAATTAAATTAATGTTAATTTTCTTTTTTTGTTCAGTTTCAACAAGTTGCTGTTGCAAAAAGAGGAGTTGGAGCAAAAACATGTACACTTGCTTCAAGTAGTTGAGAGTGAAAAAACAGCAAAATGGCAATACACACAGCAGTGTGATGAACTCGCGTCTGAAATACGCAAATTAAGAGCAGAAGTATGTTAATTTAGTATAATTCATGTTTGTTTTAAAATAACTTTTATTATCATGTTTAATTTATAATTTCTTTGTTTTCTTCTTTTCTTTCAATGTGTTTTTTCAGTTGTATGTATTGCGTAAGGAAACACGACCACCATCTAGAACGGCAACACCTGTGGGACGTGGAAGTTTTAGTACGAGCTGTGAAATGACAGAAGAACCAAGTTTATCAAATTTATGTGAATCGGTGCAGGATTCAATTGAATTGCGTAAAATTAAAAAAGTGCAAAGTTTTTTCCGAGGGTGGTTGTGTCGACGCCGTTGGAAACAAATTGTCGAAGAATACATTAAATCACCCCATGCTGAAAGTATGCGAAAAAGAAATAGTCTTGTATTTAGTATGGTGGAGGCAGAGGAAGAATATCTTGAACAACTTGAAGTATTAGTTGCATGTTTTTTGCGTCCATTTAAAATGGCAGCTAGTTCAAAACGACCACCATGCTCACACGAAGACGTCAACTCAATTTTTCTTAATTCAGAGACCGTTTTATTTTTACATCAAATATTCTACAAAGGACTTACATCTCGTTTAGAATCATGGCCTACATTAGTGTTAGGTAAATAGCATAGTTCTTAAAATTTATTGTTTACAATCTTGTCACGATTTTATGATAATGTTACACTTTTTATCACCTGTCCAAGAATATTTTTATATAACCGACCTTTCATAATAAAAAAGGGTCACATAAAGTATTTTTTAGTGAAACACGAACAAATTTTGAATATGAATAACAACATCATTTATGGAATATAAATTTTTCAATTTTATTCGATTCATTATTGGTAAAAAATCAATTATATTTTACTTTATCTATTTTTTATCATTCATTCGTGTGTATTTGAGTACAAAGAGGCCATTGATTGTATTAAATGCGTACCGATAACGCAATTAAATAGTAATTAAATGGAAAAATTAATACATTTAAATCTATCTTCCAGGTGACCTTTTTGACATGCTCTTGCCTATGTTGAGCATATATCAGGAGTATGTTCGTAATCATCATTATAGTTTACAAGTATTGACCGAATGTAAGAGTAATCCACAATTTGCGTCTGTACTAAAACGACTTGAGGCAAAACCAATTTGTCAGGGCAGATCTCTCGAATCATTTTTAACGTATCCAATGCATCAAGTACCACGTTACATTATAACGTTACATGAATTACTTGCTCACACACCACATGACCATGTTGAAAGGAAAAGTTTACAGAATGCGAGACAACAGTTGGAGGATTTATCAAGACAAATGCACGATGAGGTGTCAGAAACTGAAAATTTACGGAAAAATTTAGCTGTTGAACGCATGATTGTTGAAGGTTGTGATATTCTTTTGGATGTCAACCAGGTTTTTGTGCGACAAGGTAAGTCAACGGTATCTATTTCAGTTAATATTCAAAACTGGTTGCGTAGAATTCAAAAGTTCAGGAAATTTGAAAAATATTTTATTCGTTGATAACAAGTAAACGCATGCGCATTATTTTCCTTCTTAAACTTTGTAAAAAGCTGCATGTTAACGGTATTTTTCCTTAATTTAGGAAGCCTAGTACAAGTTCCACCAGGTAGAGGTCGAATAAGAAGTCGTCTTGCTTCATTTAAAAGTGAACGTGAAGCTGTAAGACAATGCTTTTTATTTTCAAACCACATGATTGTAGCGACTAGGTAACGATTTAATTTTTTATATTAATTGCAATCATTAATTTATCTTATTTTTTTTATAGAGCTTCCAATGGCAGGTTACATTTATTACCAGATGTGGGAAAAATAGCATTAGCCGAAGTCACTCTCGTCGAAGATCCAAGTGAATCTAGTAATGACGAAGAGGAGGGCTCAGTGTGCTCCGGGACAACACGTGGCAGCACATTAAGTGTCACTGATTCAATTGTAGCTGGAAATCGTGACTTTAAAATAATAATTGAACCAAAAGGTGGTTCAAGACAAACATTTTCAATTCATTTAGTAGCACCAACTGTCCAGGACAAAGAAGCCTGGATTTCAGATATATCTCAATGCTTAGATAACATTCATATGCACTCATTACTTTCACCTGGAATTGGTGGTTCATCTGGAGGTAAAATCTTAAAAATTAAATGTTCAATGAGTGTTTCGGTGTTTCATTTTTACTATGTTTTTCTTTTACATTTTCGTTCACCATATTCATTTTAAGGTTTTACTTTTGCAGCTCATCATGCTGTCAAAACAGACCCACGTCTGTTTAAAGATGACGTAGATATAAGATTCTCACGTACACTGAATTCATGTAAATTGCCACAAGTGAGATATGCAACACCCGAACGTCTCTTGCAACGATTAACTGACCTTCGGTTTCTCTCAATTGACTTTTTGAATACATTTCTGTTGACTTATCGCGTATTTACCGATGGTGAAACCGTTTTGAATGCACTGAAAGATGTATTTTATGATCCACCTATGGAACCCTTGTGTGAGTGTGAACAGCAAAACGATTATCTTGATATACCGTATCAGGATGGTTGTCGAACTCCGAGACGCACATCAGCAGCAAGTTCTGTTTCTGGGTATTGTTCTGAGGGAGCTGATCGAGATCGTTCAATGAGTGGTGATTCGAGTCAATTGCGATTTAATCGATTACCATCTAGGCGAATGTGTCACCAACAGCCACCAAGTACAGGAAAATTGTTAGCTGGATATAAGGAACAAATGGACAGTAGATTTTCTTTTCCTGAACAACCATCATCATTGGGATACATACCAGAACAAGGAACTGGACCTGTAATTGTACATGCTGAAGGACAACAAGAATCTGATGAAATGCAAATTAAAAATTCTGAACAACAAGATGATTGTTTCCTGGCAATTCCAAAGACCATTGCGACATCGAGTAGTTCAGACACAATAATTGGTAATAACATCCAAACATTTTTAAACATTACATTTGATTATTTTTTTCCATTCAAATAGAAAACTTATTGAGTGCAAGTGGTCCATCATCTCCATCAAATTTGAGCTCTGTTACCTTGGTTGGATCTACTGGTAGTGGAAGTGTTGATAAGGCCGATGACACTCCAACTGATGAGACAAAGAAATTTGTGTATGGCAAAGCACCAAAATCACCGTTACCTGAACGTAAATTTCCACGACAATTTCCAAAAGATATTACAAATGAAGCAAATAATAAAAATGATGGTAATGAAAAAGATGTAGACGACAAATGTGTTGTGATAAGTGAAACAATAACAAACATACAACCACCAACACCGGTCGAGACACCAATTGAAATACCATCCACAAATCCATTTGCTCAAACGGCAATGTATCAAAATGGACATGGTACTTCTACAAGTAGTAGCACTCCAGTTGCCGCAACATCATCATCATCTTCAATATCACCAACAAAATCTCTCGCAAATACAATACAAACAGCAATTTCATCTTCGGTAATGACTGCAACGGCATTTGTATCACAAAGTACAACAACGCATGTTTCACCACCCCCATCGGCAATCATTATTTCACCTAGCAAAACAACAAATTTTATATCAGAAACAATGATGACACTGCAACAACAAAAGACTAGTAGTACAGGTCATGCACCACAAACCGTAATTATAACGACATCACCACAATCACAACAACAACAACAACAGACAATATCGCCTCCACATCTTAACGTACATCTAGACAGACGGCCAAGTACTGGACTTGCAGCCAATGTTATTCCACATGCGGCACTATGTCAACATCGACATAGTTTACAATTGAATGGAGATGGAGGTGTTAAGGTAAGCTCAAATTTAAACAAATTTTAAGCTGTACTTTTATACATGTATGCATAATATGATTATTTTATGAGTAATGAAATTAAAGTGTATTTTTAACTCATTCATGCATTTAAATTTTCATGTAGGCAAATGAAAAATCTAGTCCAAGGACAGCACATCGTAAATTTTCGGCACCAAAAACACCGGAAAGACAAAGAAAGAGCATTTTTGGGACACCACAACGTGAACCTCCAAGGTACTTTGATGCAATTTAACTTTTCTTAAATATTCACAAATTCATTGCAGACGCTTTTCCGAAAGTGATGACGATATGTCAACATCAATGTATGCAACCCCTCGCGGATCTTTGGGTGGCGTTTCATTAAGTACCATCTCGTCACGGCCATCAATGCAACATGATCATATCATACATTGTTCAAGTAAAGCTGGAGTTGTTATCACCTCATTTCGTCAAGCGCAACGCAGGTGAGAAATTTTTTTTTATTATAAAGATCAAATTTCCAATTCTTTTTCTTAAAACTATTAAGAATTAAATTCTTTTATTTCTTTAATCTAAATTTTTCTCATTTGGTCTTATCAAATATTCATCTCTTTTAATAATAATTTTCTTTTAAATGTTTATTTTACAAAGTACTATGATTAAATAAAATATTACACGTGATGTAATGTCTTATGTTGAAAAAATTCTTCTCGTTCATCAATGTTTAATTTCATTTTCTCTCATTATTTGTTTAATTGTATTAATTTAAATCTATTTTATTTCTTCTGCTTGGTAAGTTCAATAAAAAAATGTTTGCTTTCACTTTCAATTCTCTTCTTATTTTTTTCATAAACTCTTGTCCGACATAAAAAAAAAATCTAATTAGTATGGTGATCGAATTTCATAACGACCTTGGTTTTAAATTGAACTTTTTTTTATTATAACTTTTTGTACAGTTTGTGAATAAAAATTTAAATTAAATTGAGATAACACAATTCGTTTTTTATGAGCGTAATAAAAAAAAAATGAAAAAAAATACGTTAATTATCTGGCATTCAAGTTAATACGCGAATCGATTCCCTATTGTTAATGACCACCATTCGTTGATTTTATTGTTTCCGATCTAATTATCTTCCACTTTTTTTTCAATTTAAAACTAATTTCAGATTTCATTTTCAGTTATTCTGTTTTATTTCTTTTCAATTTCAATGCAATTACAATTTCAATGAATTTTCTTTTTTTAATGTTATCGTGAGGTAATTTCTGTCATTGTCGTTGCTTTTTCTCTTTCTCTACAAAAAAAAAATTGTACTTTGAATGAATTCGTCTAATATTTATTTTATTTTTTTTTTTGTTATTTTAAAAAAAAATAAAAATGAATGACATTAAATGAAAAAAACAACATTTCAAGTCTTTTGTAATAATAATAAAATTTGAACGTGAAAAATTTGTTCTTTTTGTTTGAATCTGTAATGAACGTGTATTTAATTGAATGTGATGTGAATTTTACATCTACATAAATGTGGTGTTCTATGATTAACTTTGTTTGTAATAAAATGGGTAAAATATGCTAAAATTTTATATTTCCAATTCCGAATTTCAACAGAAATTCATTGTATGGGATTTTAAATGACAAAATGAAAAAAATACGAGAAACTTTTCTAAAATTTTCATCAGTCGAGCTAATTTCTGAGGTTCTTTGCGGCTAAGTGGCTAGAAAATTATCATTGGACCCCTAAAAATATTTTGTACCACGTCATACCAGGAGCTAATCTTGATTTGAAAGACAATTTCAGCAAAAAAAATTTAAATAATTTATTTCTGACGTAGTACTTTTCAAGATAATCCATTTTAATATTATCATAAGGACTATTGAGACACAATATGATACCATCAACTTGCCACACAAAATTAAATTACATTAAGATTTATGTAGTCTATCTTGAAAAACCATAAACCACATTTGATTTTCAATATAAGTTAATTCATTTATAAATATTTCTTGATTTGCATAATTTTCAAATCTATTCTAACAACTTTAACCACGAAATCCGACCATCACAACCACTCTACATGGAACATACGTATAAAAAACCGAAAAAAGAGAAACAAAGGAAATCAAATTTATGTGCGTGTAAATCACAAATAATTTAAAATATTACCCATCAACTCGTTTTTTATATTTCTCTGCTGCTTTTTCAGTAAAATCCACTCAAAACAACAACAAAAAAAAAATAGATATTTACAAAAATATCAAATGAACTGTAACGCAAAGGTTAGAAATGTATTCCATGTATTTGAGTGTGAATGTTTAATCGAAACACACACGCACACACTTTAAATGATAGTCTAATAGGAAAATATAATAAATGACTTTTGAGGAAATCGACATTGGCATACTTTGCTATTTTTTTTTTTTTT